>JAXBDA010000662.1:0-75330 GCA_036023075.1 Gaultheria prostrata | reverse complement strand
TAAGTTTGGCAGGTATCTTAAGCTTCCAAATCCATTTCCATTTAACATTAGAAGGGTGGCTGCCCATAATGTGGTTATAGGCGGACTTCACAGAAAAATTCCCATTGCTCGAAAGGGTCCAACAAGGATTATAGGCGGACGTCATGACTAATTATATTATTTTGTGTGCCTGTATATATACAGTTGAATATGGTTTTAAGCTTATGTTATCCACTTTAAACAATTTGTTCATATAGTTGAGTTTTGCACACAAGTTCTTGGGGCGAAACTTACGAGATGAACGGTCGGTTTGGGTCTTCTTTGTGGGTCCGGGATGTAGAAAAAAAACATTGAGTTTAGTGGGGTATGGGGAATAATTAAGAATTTGGAGGGGACAATGAAATTAGTGAGCGGGTCCTTAAAAGAAAAACATAATGTCTCACTAAACATAGGAGAGAAGAGTTTGAACAGATTATAGCTACCCTTTTTCATTTGGAGTGGTCTTCACTTTGAAGAAATAGCTACGACGACGTAGTTTTCTCCTGCAGTACTCTTCAAGGCTCTCTCAAGAGTGAAGTACTCTCCTACCACTGGTACTCGGTAATTCTCAACCTATCTCACAGCCTCTCGAAGGCTCTCTCAATGCTTTTCTTTTCTTATTGTACCGATTACTTTCTTCTTCTTCTTTTTTTTATCGTGGTTATGAATGAAAATTATTTTTCCTGTCAAAAAACAAAACTTATCATTATAAGACTTCTCCTCTTGATACAGAAGTTGAAATTTGGATACAATTCATTAATGTGTCATCATCACTAGAAATGTTGGATATAAGAATCCAACATATTATCTCAAAACAATCTGAGCTTCTTTAGGAACTGATGGATTCCACAAATTGACTTAAAACCGTCTTATTGACACTGGCTTAAGTCGACTTTTTAAGTTGATATATTATGAGAGAATAACCTGTCTCGTAAAACTCAATAAGACAGTTTTAAGAATAAGTCAGTTTTGTGGAACAACATTTTGAATCTTCCATAATTACGAAGCCTTAAAAATTTATGAATGTTGGGTTTGATTTTTGTTTATTTCACTATGGGGAGAAAGGATTTCACCATCATCTGTTTTTTTCGCTCCTTCGTGTGTTCTTCCTCAACATTGCTATTTTCTCTCAAAACCCTGTTTGTCATCAAATTGTAATTTGAAGCAAAAAAGTTGTCATCATCTATAATCCTTGCACAGGGAGGAATCTTTTTGTGAACTGAAAAAAAAAATAAAAAAATTCCACCATGGGAAAAAGAAAGAAAAAATTTAAGCTTCGGTCAGTAGAAGAATATAAGAATATAACTATGCACCTCCTTTTATAATATTTTCAATATTAATTGCAGGCTGCAGCCTACTGATTTGACTATTTTCGGTTAGGCTCATAGATTAGCAATCTCGTGCTACATCATAATTGATTGGGACATAAGGCTCGGTTTTGTTTGGTTTGGTTTGCTACGTCTCACAACTCTGAAGAGTAGAAGAATAACAAACTTGAATTAGTTGGTTATATGGCAGAGGAGAATGGGAAAGATCAGGATGGTGATACAAATATGCAAGAGGTCACAACATCAACGAGCATTGGACTTGAAACAGAACAGAAGAAGAGTAAGAAAGAAGATAGTGGCAAAACAGTTCGATTTTACAAGCTGTTCTCATTTGCAGATTCTGTATATGCCTTGTTGATGATGATTGGTACAATTAGTGCTGTTGCAAATGGTTTATGCATGCCTTTTATGGCTGTACTTGTCGGTGAAGTTCTCAATTCTTTTGGACAAAACCAGAACAACAAAGACATTGTTCGCGTAGTTTCTAAGGTAAAACGGACTCTGAATTAATAAGCATATTCTTGTGTGGAATTCAATAGTATTTCGAAAGTTTCTAGTTCTTTGTTGTGGTATGTGGGAATGAAATATTCGATGATTATTTGCTTTATTATGCTTTAGGTATCATTGAAATTTGTCTATTTGGCTTTGTGCGCGGGGGTGGCTGCATTCCTCCGTAAGTGCATCCAACCTACACCCACAAACACATGCGCGTAGAGAAACAAGAAAATGTTGAGGAAAGAAAACTATTTGTATTGAGAGTAACAACTGTTCTTTTTTGTGTGTGTGTGTGTGTGTGTGTGTGTGGTTTGTAGAGGTGTCTTGTTGGATGGTAACGGGAGAGCGACAAACTGCGAGAATAAGGAGTCTTTATTTGAAGGCTATAATGGGACAAGATATAGCTTTCTTTGACACAGAAACTAATACCGGAGAAGTAGTAGGTCCGATGTCAAGTGACACTATTCTTATTCAAGACGCTAAGGGTGAGAAGGTACCAATTCACCATTTCTTCCTCAAATAACACGCCCACACAACACATACAACCCAGATTTCCTTGTATTTACAACTGTCTCTTCGTGTATCTTGTTCCAACGCAGGTTGGGAAATTTATGTAGCTGGTCTCTACATTTTTAGGAGGCTTTGTGATAGCATTCATTAAGGGTTGGCTCCTTACGCTTGTCTTGATATCTTCTATTCCTCCACTTGTACTAGCTGGTGCAGCCGCTGCTATCTTTATATCCAAAGCTGCATCCAACGGGCAAAACGCTTATGCTAAATCAGCCATTGTGGTTGAACAGACTATTGGCTCAATCAGAACAGTATTTAATCGATCCATAAAGCAATTCAATGACTTTGGACTTGTTTAAACTTAAATTTTGTGTTAGTTATTCATGTTTTAAATTTACAATGTAGGTTGCGTCGTTCACTGGAGAGAAGCAAGTTGTAATTAAGTACGATAAATGTCTTGTGGATGCTTACAAAGCAGGTATTCAAGAAGGCTTAGCTACCGGATTTGGTTTTGGATCAATTTTGTGCGTCATATTCTGCACTTATTCTTTGGCTACATGGTTTGGTGCAAAGATGATATCAGATAACGGCTACACCGGAGGTGACGTACTCAACGTGATTATTGCTGTGCTAATTGGTTCCATGTAAGCGTCACTTTTGAACCTTTTTCTGCAACTATGTTTGCCTAAACGTGACATGCATCGCAAGTTTGTTGAATCTTTACAGCTGAATTATATTCCATATTTGATAATACTGACTGGGGCTAATATGGTTGATTCAGGTCTCTTGGACAAGCATCCCCATGCATTACTGCATTTGTCGCAGGTCAAGAAGCAGCATTCAAGATGTTTGAGACAATAAATAGGGAGCCTGAGATAGATGCGTCTGACAACAAAGGCATAAAATTGGATGCCATTCGCGGTGATATAGAGTTGAGGGATGTTTATTTTAGTTATCCAGCTAGACTAGATGAGCACATATTAAGTGGATTATCGCTTTCTATCCCGAGTGGCAAGACCACAGCTATAGTAGGACACAGTGGTAGCGGAAAGTCAACAATTATCAATCTGTTACAAAGATTTTATGATCCACAATCCGGTCAAGTCCTCATAGACGGTATTAATCTCAAAGAGTTCCAACTGAAATGGGTTAGGGGGAAAATAGGTCTTGTCAGCCAAGAGCCCGTCCTGTTTACGTGCAGCATCAAGGACAATATTGCATATGCAAAGGACAATGCAACTCTAGAAGAAATTAACGCAGCAACTAAGCTAGCTAATGCTGCTAAATTCATTGACAAACTACCTCAGGTTATAAGTTTTGACCGTATCGTATTTTTCTGCTTACATGATCTAGCACGGTTAGATTATTTCTTTTAGTTTATCCCGATTTGAATTTAGGGATTGGACACTATGGTTGGTGAGCGTGGAACGCAGTTGTCTGGAGGACAGAAGCAGAGAGTTGCCATAGCTAGGGCTATTCTAAAAGACCCACAGTTTTTACTCTTAGATGAAGCAACAAGTGCACTCGATGTGGAGTCTGAGAGGATAGTGCAAGAGGCCTTGGACAGGATAATGGTGAGTAGAACAACTGTTATCGTTGCCCATCGCCTGAGCACAGTAAGGAATGCTGACATAATTGCAGTGATTCACCGTGGAAAGGTCGTTGAAAAAGGTATACTCCTATTTACTTGTACTTGGGTGACACGCTAACGAGTAACGAAAACCACATTAACTTATGCGTGCGTACCTTAATATCCACATATGTGTGTGTTTCTTGATCAGGCTCACAGTCGACACTACTCGAGGACCCAAAAGGAGAATACTCTCAACTTATACGATTGCAGGAAGTGAACAAAGATTTTGAACTAGCTACAGTTGGCCTAAACAAATCGAAGTCTGTCATAGAAGTGGGTAGACAATCAAGTCTGCGTTACAAAGATTCTGAACAAGCTACAGTTGGCCTAGGAAAATCGAAGTCTGTTATAGAAATGGGTAGACAATCAAGTCAACGGATGTCAATCCTTCGTTCCATAAGTCATGGATCCTTCGGGCCAGGAAATAGTAGCCGCCATTTGACAGTTTCATTCGGTCTACCACTGGAATTCAATGTTCCTGAAAATGCATTGACAGAAGCAGGAGGCAACTACGGCCAATCGTCAGAAAATGCTTCAAAAGTCCCCCTGCGCCGACTTGCTCATCTCAACAAGCCAGAGGCTCCAATGTTAATAGCTGGAGCTATGGCTGCAGTTATTAGTGGCTCAATACTTCCTATTTTTAGTCTATTTATTTCAAATATGATTAAAACATTTTTCGAGCCACCACATCAGCTAAAGAAAGGTTCAAAATTCTGGGCCCTCATGTTTGTGGTCCTCGGAGCAGCATAGTTGTTAGCATATCCGGTAAGGGCATACTTATTTTCTGTGGCTGGTTGTAAGCTGACAAATAGGGTGAGATCAATGTGTTTTGAGAAAGTGGTTCGGATGGAAGTCAGTTGGCTCGAGTGGGGTGATCGGAGCTAGGCTCTCTACAGATGCAGCTACCATTCGAGCTTTGGTAGGAGACGCGCTTGCTCTGCTAGTCCAAGACTCTGCTTCAGGAATTGGAGGATTGGTAATTGCTTTCACAGCATCTTGGCAGCTGGCGTTTATTATGCTTGCTTTGATACCTCTCATAGGATTGAGTGGTTATGTTCAAATTAAGTTCCTGCAAGGGTTTAGTAAGAATGCAAAGGTTTGCTTTTTTAAACTCACTTCTACATCTCATTCTCATGTACATTTTGCAATATTTTCGATCCTGAAAGAAAAGGTCAATGCCATCAAACAGAGAAAAACTTGGGTGCCGGACAGGTACCACGTGGCGTTACCCGTCACGCATCTCGGCCGTTCAAAAGTGTTTTGGACGCCCAGATTTCTCCCACCCTCTATCCTCTTCTCTCCTATTTCTCTCTTTAAAATTTGAGCTGTCCAAAACACTTTTTGACAGCTGAGATTGGCGCTCGGCGCCACGTGTGCCCCTACCCGCTTGGCACCCAAAATTTTCTGTCCATAAAACTGTACTCCTTTGTCCTAAATATTATCCCATATGAAAAGACATGCAATTTTCCGTTCAATTTTTTTTTTGAATTTTTCCTCACCAAATTAAAAATCTAATTGAGGTCTCTCGTTCGGTACGAAGAAACTCAAAAAAATCATGTCCGAAAGTACTTTATTTTTGGTGTTCAAAAAAGCACTTTATTTTTTAATCCAAAAATTACATATCGTCTCATAAGTGACTATCATTTTGGGACGGAGAGAGTAGACAAAGATTCAGGACTTGCAAAAGTTTATCTGTTGCCTCTTCCCTTGACTGTTATTGAGATCTATACCTAAATTGGTGCAGGTGATGTATGAGGAAGCAAGCCAAGTAGCAAACGATGCCGTGGGAAGCATAAGAACGGTTACTTCTTTTTGTGCTGAAGAAAAGGTGATGAAGCTGTACAAAAAGAAATGTGAAGGACCTATGAAAATTGGCATAAGGTAAGGAGTGGTTAGCGGGATAGCTTTCGGGGTATCTTCTGCATCACTATTTTTAGTTTATGCAGGCAGTTTCTATGCTGGCGCGAAGCTAGTTAAGGCTGAAAAAACAACATTTGGTGATGTTTTCCGTGTGAGTATCCAAAGCCAAAACATCAACCGATCATTACATTGATATATGCAGTTTTTAAGCTCAAAATTTTCCGATTGTCATATGGTCTCGCAGGTTTTCTTTGCTCTGATCATAGCAGGCACAACAATTTCCCATAGAAGTGGCTTAGCACTTGATTTCACTAAAGCCAAGTGCGCTACTGCTTCCATATTCGCCATTCTTGATAGGAAGCCAAAGATAGACCCTTGCGACGAGTCAGGGATGACTCTAGAGAGTGTACAGGGAGAAATTGAGCTTTGTAATATAAGCTTCAAGTACCCGACTAGGCCGGATGTTCAGATTTTCAGTGACCTCAATTTGAAAATTCATAGCCGCAAGGTAGAGTTCTCTTTTTCTAGTTCATAACGGAACATGTATTTCTCACCAAACAACTGCAACTCCAACGTGTGTGATGAATATCATTAATTTCAGACAGTAGCTCTAGTTGGCGAAAGTGGGAGCGGGAAACCAACAGTAATAGTTTTACTGCAAAGATTTTACGATCCCGAGTCAGGTCATATTATGCTTGATGGAATTGATATTCAAAGGCTACAATTGAAGTGGCTGAGACAACAAATGGGTCTGGTTAGCCAAGAGCCAATCCTATTTAACGAAACAATAGGTTCCAACATTGCATATGGAAAGGAAGGAAATGCACCAGAAGCAGAAACTCTAGCTGCATCAGAGTTGGCAAATGCCCATAATTTCATCAGTGGATTACAGCAGGTCAGAAACAGTTTTATATCTTGTATTGGAATAAGTTTGTTGATACCTTTTTTTTTTATAACAATAAAAATAAGTTAAAACTGCAGGGGTACAACACCATGGTAGGGGAGTGAGGAGTGCAATTGTCTGGAGGGCAAAAGCAACGAGTGGCCATAGCGCGTGCTATGGTGAAAAGTCCAAAAATATTACTATTCGATGAGGCAACGAGTGCGCTAGATGCAGAGTCAGAGAGAGTAGTTCAAGATGCACTAGACAAAGTGATGGTGAACCGGACCACAGTGGTGGTGGCACATAGGTTATCCACAATCAAGAATGCAGATGTGATTGCAGTGCTCAAGAACAGTATAATAGTAGAGAAAGGAAGCCATAACACTCTTATTAACATTAAAGATGGTGTCTATGCTTCACTTCACAAGAAGGCTTCATCATCCTGAATTAACCTCATTTCTTTCCCTAAGAAAGTTTGTTTCTTTTATTTATTTTTCCTTAAATTTGTTGATTATATCAAATAAAAAATGTTCATAACAGCTCATGTTCATTACAAAAGCTCATCCATGAATTCTTCTTTCCTTTTCTTTTTTTTCACTCTACTCATGTCACGAGAGTCGGCAATCGTGACCAACCAGTAATCGTAATGTCACTGCAACCGTTCATAACAATACCCTTTAAAAAGATTAAGCGGAAGCATTCTTTTTTTATGTGTATGTGTGTGGAAAAAACCATAAAACCCGAATTGATTTGCATAACAACGAAAAAGATATATACAAAAGGAAAATGGTAGTATATGCAAAAAGAAAAGTATCTATATAAGGGCGATAGTAATGACATAAATGATGGAAGTGACAAAGAATGGTGACATAAGACTAGCCTTACTTCGTCGGTTGAGAGACAAAATCTTTTTCTTGTCACGGGGAAGGAGTTTGGAGTCGTCCGAAACAAATCTTTCTCGTGTTGGGAGACAGTGAGGATGTTCCTGTTTGACATGCGCGTTTATTTTATCAAGTTAGGGGGTGTGCCACTAACTTGGCTTTTTGACATTTTTATGTGAGAGCTCGAAAAATGCGTTGGTTTTTTGAGTTAGTGGAATATGGCCTTAAGATTAGAAAAAAAAAGCTCAATAGCGAGGAGATAGTGATCCGAGCTACTTTTAATTGAGTGGGGTGACCGTAGAGAAAACAATAGTATTAGTTTTGGGTACGTATCAGTGTGATAAGTTACGAAAGCGTTTCCATGAGATAAGAATTGGAGACGAAGAGAGACAGAGAGAGGAAACACAAGCATAGCATATGTAGAGAGCCCACCTTCACAGCCGCACCAACAATGTCACATTTCCATGGGTGACAAGCTCAATTACTCAAAGTTAGAGGGTGTTCCATTAAGGGAGTTTGTTAGCTTTTCACGGCTTTTTATGTGATGTATTGTGGGAGAGTGACTGTCTCAATTTTTATAATAAACTAGCTTTTTAGGAATGGGGTGGGAATTTCCATTGACGGGAGACAAGACGGTGAAACCAAAAAAAAAAAAGTGCATAGGAAGGTAGGAGGAAATTTCCCTTCCCAGCCAAGCCCCCTGCAACTCGTACATTACTCCTTCAGTAGCCACATTACGTCAACGGCCCCATAAATAGTGCTCCATCAAATCAAATTCACAATATACAAGAAAAGACTAAAATTACCATATTCTATTGGTTAAAAAAGATTGCAGAGGATATTTTGTAATTCTCTCATAAAGTCCTCTTTTTTTTTTTTTTAACTACAGATTTTTTTTTTTTTTTAATCTTTATAAGATACTAATACAAAGATTAAAAGGAACATAAAAAAAGTATCACAACCATATTGACACCCTAACGCGAGACAATCCAAAATAATTCTGGGCTATCAAGACACATGTTAAAGTTTTACAACTTATCTTCATTTTTTTTAAGTCAATAATCTAAAAGGCTAAATTATAACGGGTAACAAACAGGGCCTTCCTCAATCAGTGCATCAGGAGTAACTTTGAGTTGCCATAAAACCAGCTATCAACATACATTTTTAGAGCAGACTTGCAGAGGGTATTTGTAGACACGCCCAAGGTTGCATATTGCCTCAAAACATGAGATTCAAACCCGTGTCTTGGGATCCTCTGTCCTAGTTGTGAAGGATCCGTGTCGCTCTATAAAAACTGGGACAGGGAATGGGGACACACAATTGAGACAAAGGATCCCACGCCAACCCAAAACCTTTCACTCTCTGCAAGCACAAAGACACAAAAACCTTCAAGTGTGTTGAAACGATCATTATTTAATCTCGACTCAACAAAACGGAAATCCAATAAAATATATCATGTGATATTTTTACAATGTCAACAGAACGGAAGTAAGGACCAACTCTTGTGACCTGAACACCACGTATGTGGCGGTGCTCTCAGACAACTGAATAATTTCACCACTAATGGTAACTCACCCTGTGTCCACCTTTATCAACCTCCTGCCTATAAAATACACCCTCCCTTCGCAGTGTGAAACTCATCTCATTAAAACACACAAAATATAACATTGCCAAAAGGAAGAAGAAATTACCATGGAAATCATCTATGCCTTTCTCCTTGGTTTCTTTCTTCTTCTTGTCATCTACTTCTACCACAACCACATGTCGGGTGAAAATGCAAAACTTCCACCTGGGAAAACCGGATTTCCGGTAATTGGCGAAACCCTTGAATTCCTCGCTACCGGGTGGAAAGGTCACCCCGAGAAGTTCATACTTGATCGCATAGCCATGCAAGTACTCCTCTTACGTATTCAAAACTAGCCTTCTTGGCTCACCAGTTGTTGCTTTTTGCGGAGAAGATGGACACCGATTCTTGTTCTCCAACGAGAACAAGCTTGTCAGGACATGGTTTCCTCATTCTTTCGACAAAATCTTCCTCACCACTGAACAAACATCTTCTAACGAAAAAGTCGTCAAGGCCAGAAATTATCTCCGCAACTTCCTCAACCCGGTGGCGTTGCAAGGCTACATCAGTTTAATGGATACCGTAGCCCACAGCCACTTTGTCACCTATTGGGAAAAAAAGGACATTGTGATGGCTTTTCCCCTCATCAAGCACTACACTTTTTCGCTCTCCTGTCGCGTACTGATGAGCATCGAAGCTCCAAACCTTATTGCCAAACTCAAAAATCCTCTTGGAATTTTGTTAAATGGCATGTTATCTCTCCCTATAGACTTACCCGGAACCCCATATAATCGTGCAATCAAGGCTGCTAATTTTATTAGAAACCAACTTTTGGTGATTATCAAGCAAAGGAAGATAGATTTGGCTGAAGGAATGGCATTGCCAACTCAGGATATCTTGTCACGTATGCTGCTGATGAACGACGACAGCAGCAGTTTTATGCATGAGGCGGATATTGCAAATAAGGTTTTTGCATTGATATTTGGTAGCTATGACAACATTATCTCTGTTTGTACTACCATTGTCAAGTACCTTGCTGAACTGCCTGAGGTCTACCAAGGAGTTTACCAAGGTAATATGTGTTCCTCTCTTTTTTTGTTTTCCCTGTATGCACAGTCCTATCGAAGACTACTCGGATGAAGCTTTTTCTGCTCATTTTTTTTTGTTGATTTCTTTCGGGGAACCTTTAAAAACACATTTTAAACCTATTGGATGATTCAGATCATCAAAATTTGATCGGAAAAGACTTGGTCTGGATGATCTCAAGAAGATGATAGTTTTCCAAACTTTTATCCATTAAATTTTCAAAACACTTATTAAGCGACAGTTCAAAATGAAAATATCGATCGACACTAAAAAAGGGACGGATGGAGTATAAGAATAATAAATGTGCATGTGTATGTAATAATTTCCATAAGGAATTGTGTCACTATTCTTTTGTTGTTCTTCTTCTTCTATATATGGAGTATTATTATTATTATTATTATTATTATTATTATTTCGGTTCCTTTCCCATACATAGAGCAACTAGAGATTGCAAAATCAAAAGCTCACGAAGATGAAATGTTGAATTGGGATGACATTCAAAAGATGAAATACTCATGGAATGTAGCACGTGAAGTGATGAGAATTGCACCCCCTACCCAAGGTACTTTAAGAGTGTTGGGCCCGGAGTGCCCCCATGGATTTGGTTACACGATGCCACTCCCTGCGGCTGCTCTAAAAATAGACTTGCGGGTGCGATGTCGAATGCCATAAAAGACTTAATTGAAACCCTTCCTACCACCAATTGGTTTTAGAAGAGTTGGTGGAAAAGCGGTCCGACAAGTGGTATCAGAGCCAGGAGGTCATGGGTTCGAGTCGCGGGAGCGTCACCGTGAGGGAGGGATTGTTGGGCCCGGAGTGCCCCCATGGATTTGGTTACACGATGCCACTCCCTGCGGCTGCTCTAAAAACAGACTTGCGGGTGCGATGTCGAATGCCATAAAAGACTTAATTGAAACCCTTCCTACCACCAATTGGTTTTAGGAGAGTTGGTGGAAAAGCGGTCCGACACAGAGAAGCATTAACGGATTTCTCGTACAAGGGTTTCTCAATTCCAAAGGGGTGGAAGGTAAGAGCAAGTATAACTCTAAAATAAGTCATCCCATGCTTGTTTCATATATTGTACTCCCTTTGTTCCTTTTTAAGTGTCCAGTGTGAGAACTTTATATCTAACTCAAAATCAATTGACAATGAGTGGAGACGCCAAAATGTTTAATTAAGTGATCTCTCATTCCATACCCAAGCAATGTGAGAAAACTATCCTAACACCCCTCTCATGTGCAGCCGCATTTAGGGTCTATCACGCGTGGCGGCCACTTTTTGGTCCAATCATTGTCCAGCCTTTTTGGGATATGTCATCGTGGAGTGTGGACTTGATTTATTTTTTGTTCTAAAATTTCAAAAAGAATGGGCCAGCTCTGATGTCATATGAAAACTTTATATCCACATGGCCAACTATTCGAATTTTTCTTTTCCCTCTCTCTGTCTCTCTCTCTCTCTCTCTCTCTGTCGATAACTTTCTTAGGTATGAGAATAAATCCATTTAAGGCATAATAAAAAAGATTTCCAAATTTTAATTTCATTTAGAATGGACCATGGCTAGATAACAATGATTGTTTCTTGATTTTTGTTTTCTGGAAGTCTTATTTTGGAAAATCATCAGAAACGAGTAACATTATTTTTGCTTGTTGATATGCAGATACTTTGGAACGCATACACGACTCATAGAAATCACGAATGTTTTCCTGAGCCACAAAAGTTTGATCCATCACGATTTGAGGGTTCCGGACCAGCTCCTTACACATTTGTACCTTTTGGTGGAGGATCCAGGATGTGCCCCGGACAAGAATTTGCCCGGTTGGAAATACTCGTTTTCATGCACCACCTAGTCAAGAGATTTATGTGGGAAAAAATGATTCATGATGAGAAGTTTGTTCATGTTCCCATGCCTACTCCTGAAAAAGGGCTTCCAATTCGCCTCTTCGCCCATGAAGCTTAGTTCTGTTACCCTTGTATGCTTGATTAATTGATTAATATTGTAAGCTTAGTTCTGTGACGTGTGAAATTAATTGCGTGTTTTCTGATATTTTTGCTGTGATGGTTTTCATATCACGGGTCTTGGTTCGCGCTTTATGGCATTTCCACTGTCAAAAAAATTCAATCTTGCAAAAGATTGTTCATGGAACTATTATCGAGATTCTAGTACCATCCCGATGTTCATAGTTATACCATCATTCGCTATGTTATACTCGAGGGACTCTCTTATGTTAAATCACGACATTCGGGAATCTTCTCTACCGCACCTTTACTGTGGAGCGTGGGAGTGTGACAGCAAAAGAGTTGCTTTCTGTGTTGTAATTTTATGTGCCAGTGTGAAATAAATTGCCTTCAATGTTTGTGTAAATCTCTCCCATCGTCAAGTGATTTTACTCCTCCGATAAAATAATTTACCACTAGGCTGGAGGTCACACGCAAAGCAGCTAATTAGGCCAGTTACCAAAAAACTTAGGCCCATTACGAGAAGAATTGTTTATAAATTCTTCGATCTTTTTTTGCTTATCGACGTGTCCGAAACATTTTGCCTTAATCCTTCGGGTACATATAGTTTTCCCGTCCCACATGGACCGAGCAATGTTCTATCCCCACAAATGAAAAACGACCCATTGCTTTCTATTTTCTGAATCTTAACCAAATTACATTCAGATAAGAACACATTTATGCCGATAAAAAAAAATGAACACATTTTTAATGCCACCTTATTGATGAATACAAAATTCCATTATTAAAACATGAGTTGATAGAAAGCATAGCTGATTTTTATCGCCATAACATGTCATCGTACTATAACAAAGTTCAGCAAATAGAGTTTCCTTTTTGTAAAGGACAACGAAAAAGAGAGCACAATTAGAAATTCAGTATCGCACTATGAGGCTTTCAGGTCATCCATCCCGACACTAGACTGCAAATTAAAATCATCTATTTTAGAAAACTAAGAATGTTAAATAGCATCACGTAAACAAACGAACACCTTGAACATAGATCTTACCAAAAACTTGTGGTTTTCTTCCAGAAGTGGAGAGAAGGTTGTGCAAAACTTCTCAATATCAACATTAATATCACCAGTGCCCCCTACGACGTCCATGAATTTCTTCCTCTCAGGAGCAAGCTTCATAGCCAGCTGTAAATCCAATTTAGGATAATCAGGGGTTACGAATTGGAAACAAATAAACATTACGATAAAATAAAAGAAGTGATTCATCATTTTCTCAATCACGGAGAGTACATTTTTTTTTTTGGTACTTCGGAAATATAATCATGGAGAGTACATTGGTCATAAGAATTAGACACATCATTTTTCTTCCCTTTTTGCTAGTATTTCAGTAATAGCATTGAGTATCCATGCTAAACGATAGAATTAAGATATTTTCAAATAAATTTCTTCAGGAACTGAAGCGCGATATTCTTAATGCAGATAAATTTGTCCAAGTTTCAAAAGTACGATGTTCTCTGTGTCAGTTTGGTAAGTGAACGTGAATCAAGTTTCCAATCTACGCAATTTTTCTTATGGATATTATCCACTTGACACGGAGCTTAGAGTTTATCCTAATCCTGAACACATGCTATTCTGATCTACCCATCGCGTAAAACTTGAACTGGCCAGCCAGCCGTGCCATTTCTTCAGTGTCTTGCTGTAGGAATCAGCACAAGCTTGTGACATAGTCCAGTCTGGATGTTCCAGTAAGTTGCGGAACAATTCTGCCAAGAAATCCATGGCCCTGATGAAGTTAACCGCAAATCATTGTTAAAAACGTTAGCGTAAGGCCATTCCGTTTAACAACTTACACCAATCCATACTAGCACGCATGAACAGCAGAGTAAGCATAATTATCAGCACAAAGAAAATTATTTTGAAAAAAAGGAATTAAAAATAATATTCAAGGGATAATATTTAAATATCCCGTAAAATAATGCCATGCCAACCACAAAGCAATTAACAGAATTAGTACATGCCAGATATTCAACCTATTTCTACATTTGTGCATGCTATAAATTATTACTCACCTTGTTAACCAAAGAAGACCATTGGTGCAGCTGGACGATGCTAGCTTTTGATGTCTTAGCTTCAATCTCTACCCGCACCATACTGTACAAGAGGTGGAATTCTGATGGATTGGTCAAATACTTGTTTTCCAACCTCTACGGAGAAATAGAGGTACATATTACGCTGCATCGAGCAGTTTTACTCCTTCGAAAAAATAATTTACCACTAGACCAGCTGGGGGTCACGCGCGAAGCAGCTAATTACTCCTTCCGTTCCTAAATAATAGTCCTTTGTAAAAAGTTGTTCCATTTTTCAAATAAAAAATTAAGTATTTCCATATATAATTTTTTGAATGGAAGTACTTAATTTTTTTATTTGAAAAATGGCAAGAGAAAGAATAAGGGACTATTATTAAGGAACGGAGGGAGTATTTTAAACGGGCCAGCCGGACTGGGCTTGAAGAGATTTCCCAAATCCAACCCATTTTTAGTAAACAAGCTTAAATTCTCAACCCAGCCCAGCCCTATGAGCCTAAACATTTATCCCAAACTAAAAAAAAATAAACAGGCTTAGATGGGCGGGCTTCCGGTTCGGTGTGCAACCCTATCATAAACTGTTTACACAGGTTAATTGGACAACGAGAGTTAGATGTAGTTAGACTTTCACCTGCCTTCTGGTGTTATGCTAGATTTTTTGGAGGGTTCCAACTTAAAACCAATTGGTCATAGGTGGAGTAGCCTAACCAAGTTTGGGTGGCTTAGATACGCGATGTGGGATGAAGTCTAATTACTCCCATTCACGTGCAACCCAGATGTACGTGGAGGTACGAATTGAAGAGACGAGACGATTTGAATCAGGCGACGGAGACTTGACCACGTGAGGTGAGGCCCCCCACTAGATCTAGCTCTGATATCATTTTAGATTTCTTGGAGGGTTACAACCTAAAACCTATTGGTTATAGTCATAGGTGGAGTAGCCTCTAAATTATATTAGCTAAGCTTGAGTGGCGTAGATAAGCGATGTGAGAGTGAAATCTAATATCTTATAGAATAGTGTTTAAAATCTAAGATCTTATAGATTAGTGTTTCTGCCGATCACGTCGGTACTAATATCAGATTTGATCGTGTAATCAAAGAAGAAACCTGATTAATTTATGAAACACGCCCTAAATGAGCCATTTGACCAGTTACTATATTCTGTGTGCCAGCTTGTTCCATGGAGCACATACAGCGCAAGTAAACACGTACTTTATGTCCCAGCTGTATTACATGTGCAAACCTTAATTCACTCATATGTCCCAGAATGACATCTGCAAAACCTTAAATTCTTTGTTTTTAGTTAATTTCCCGTTGGGTTGGGGCGTTGGGCTCCTCTTCACTCCCTTTAGGAACTAGATCGGATAGTCCGGCCCATTTGCGGGCTCATTCCGGATTTATCTTAAAGATCGGATCGTTTATTTTCTAGATCTTGTTGAGGCCATCAGTTACGTCAAAAAAAAAAAAGTTCATCGGATATCGGTTGATAAGTTTTCAGTGTGCAGCTATGTTGCCAAAAATAGAAAAAAAATGAAGTTTGAGTTACTGAGTCAAATCCCATTTGTAACTTGTTTTTCAAGAAGTACATCAAACAACCTCCGATTGGCAATTTTTTTTGACATGGCATATGTTATCAATGAGATCTACAAAATGAACGATTCCGATCATTGATGTGAATTCAAGAAGGCTAAAAAATGAACCGAAACATCAGGTGCAGTCCCTTTGTACACCGAAGAGGATCTTGCTCCTTTGGCATTTTATACATGAATTAAACTATTTCAATGCAAATAATGCGATGATGGTTGTATATAAGCTCCCCTCCATTTTATAGATGAATAGTAAAATATTTCGATACAAATAACGTGATGATTATCTTATCTTATAGTACATCTTGTAGGTCTTCCATATGCCATCAAACGTGATGAGGGTGGTCTATAATTATTTCGATACACACCCATATCATTTATCTTCCACATCCCTTTTTTAAACAGATATTCCACAATCAGTGACGGAACTAGGGTTTGGAGGTGGGGGTTAGCACCGAAAAAAATCAATTTATTTCATATAAAAAAATAAGTACACGTGTTCTTAGATTGACTATACATAATACCCAAAAAAAAAAAAAAAAAACTTGTTTTCATAGGTTAATCATCTATAATATAAAGTTCAAGAAAAAATACGACCAAGTTAAACAACATCATTATTGTAAAAATAATAGAGAATTAAAATTCAGAAAAAAATAATCGGGAGAATTACTGTTACCATGAGAGCTTAAGATATACTCCCTCTATCCATTTTTAAGTGTGTAGCTTCGTAAATCCAATTTATTAAAAAAATATCATCATTACATCTTTCATATCAACTTTATCTCCACGCTACACTTTCCAAATCAACTTTTACCTTCACTTTCGAAAATTATCCTCCACTTTACCCATTAACTATTTACCCACTAATTTTTCAAAAAGACAAAATGATAATTGTACAAACTTTTTTGCATTAACTTTTCAAAACACACACTTATTAAGGGACAACCCAAAATGTAAAACTCCACTTAATAAAAGGGACGGAAGGAGTATAAAATATTAGTGGTTCGATTTGCATCCGTTACTGCCAGGGACGGATCTAGGCGGGGTCACGCAGGGGCACGTGCCCCCGCTGACCCCGCTCAAAACTCAAAATAAAAAATATTAAAATTATATATTTAGCATAATTATGTAACATGACAGGATGACACTATATTTAGCATACACATTTACATATATGTAAAAAATAAAAATTAATTTTGTGCTCTAACTTTCGTTGGCTGGTTCATTCATAATTATTATAAATTGTTTGTTTATTTAAAGTATGCATTATAAACTTTATAATTCATAATAAATGTTTTAATTTAGCAAGATCGTTGACTAGGAAAAAAATTGCGAGATTATAATTAATAAAGTGCCCCTGCTAAGTTGGATTTCTGGATCCGTCCCTGGTTACTGCTGGTCTAGTGGCAAGAGATTAGAGACTCTAAACTTGAGGACCTGGGTTCGAATCACAAAGGGCGTTTTACTAAATGATATGCTTTTAAATTTTTGTGGTGCAAAAAGGAAGGGACAAGAGTCAAACACAACTTACCACTGGAGAACACACTACTACCAGACCTCGACACATAATAAACAAGGAAAATAACTTTCCAAAAAAAATTTCAGGACTTGAAAAAGTATGTTTGTGGACAAACAAATCCGGGCGGAGGGAGTATTTAGGGCCGGCCCTGATGTTTAGTTGTCCAAGCCCGACTCAAGTTTGGTTGCCCACTTAATATTACTAGAGATCGGGGCACACAAAATATGTGTGCAAATCAAACGTTGATTAAAAAAATTATACACCAAAACTTCCGGCTTATCATACGATCGCTTGTGCATTGGATAAACAATAGTGTAAAAAAATATCACATTAAATATGCTATTCATACTTCCCATATTTAAGCAAATAATCTATCACGTAATTAGACAATACACTACTATGCCAACACCGGCGTTGCCACCGGTTTTTGTGACAGTGCTTCAGAAAAAGAAAATACCAAACTGGTGTTCTCCCTTTATATATTAGAATAGATGTCATAAAAAACATGCAAGTAAAAAAAAAAATGTCTGCATTATGGAGTATTATAATTTTAACATGAATTACATCAAAAAATTAAAATCAAAATGTAATCCTGGTTATAGTGCTTTATAAATAACATGATTCGATTCAAAGAAAACAACTTCTCCTTGTATTTTTTGATACAAATTCTTCTTAATTTTTAATATATCTGAGAAGGTAAGCAAATCAAACATTGTATTGTAATTTCAAAAGTTAACTAAAATAAACTTTTAAAAAAATTTGTACGACTAGAAAAAATGAATCAAACACAGCAAAGTACCGGTTATACTTGTGTTTTCTCTAACTAATTATGCTATCAACTTTATTCTCGTTAAAATACTATTTGAACAATAAAGATTATTTATTTTGAGTATTTTTTATCAAAGTTCGTTGAGTAGAAATAAATTATTTTGATTCATTTATCGTCAACATTTATTTATATGTGAATTTGATTTGAAAAGTTAGAAGTAAAATCAAAATAAATTAAGAGAAAAAAAAACACTTATAAAAATATTTTTGGTGTGCAAAACTTTTATATCTTGGACCCTACAACCACTAAACTATAATTAAATTTTGACATTAGTTGTAAAAGAGTTCTATTTTTATTTATGATAAAAAAAAGAACAACAAAAAAAAAGCCTAAAAACCAATTGGCCAAAAGTGACCACACGGGGACTTGAACCCATGGTCATTTTAGCTTTCATAAATGTGCACGTACAAGCTGCGCCAAAATTCTCCTTGTGTTATAATTCGGGAATATTTCATATATATAATTATATTTAACTTTGCAAATTTTTTTATTTATTTTGCCCCAACCCGGGGAGGTTGCCCAAGCTTGGAGGCTTGGGGGCCTTGTCCCTGGGCCAGCCCTGGGAGTATTAAGGTTTAGAGAACCGTAGTCACTGTCCAATTTTAATGGTACTTATCATATAACGATCGGAGTCAAATAAATTTGATTTTCTACACATGTTTTTTTTTTGGGAATTGATAATCGCACTCCAAAAATTGATGGAGGAGCTCCAAGCTACAACGGTTTTCCAAAACTACCCTTTTGCAAGTTCCATAATTTACTTCAGACACTCCAAAAAAAATTTACCCTTCTCCTTTTCCTCCTTTGCTAACGAGGAGTTTTTCAGTGTCGAGTGGGCACCATCCTATGTGGTGCCCGAGCTCACATCAATGTTTTGGGCGACCCGAATTAAGAGAGAGAAAAAGGACAGAAAAAGAGGGCAGAGAGCGGAGAGAGAGTGGGATAGATCTGGGCTGTCCAAAACACTTTTGGACGGCCGGATGTGCGCGAGCGCCCGCTCGGCATACAATTTTTTTTCCTGTTAACGGAAGAACCCACCCAAACCCTAGCATTCTGTAGCTGCTTCGATCGTTGTCGTTAGCTTGCATTCTGTTCGATCAGGTAAAAGTCGTAAAATCTTAAATCTCTCTTTGTTGCATATTCATAAAAAGTGGATTGCTTTACAATCATGATATTATTTCTAAAGAGAAGATGAGATGATTTACAATCTCGAAGACTCGTCCATCACCTTTGATATAAAGTATAATATTCTTGCTAAATGAGTCAATCTCGAAGACCCATCATTGCCTTTGATAAAAAGTGAGTTTCGCCCCTTTACAATCTTTGTTCTGCTACTACCTTTGCTTTGCTGCATCTAGTTGTTGCCTCTAGTTGATGAGAAATTCTATATGCTAGTAGATATAGTTTGATTTAAACCTTAGCATGAGTTGTCCTTAATGAGGCTGGAATATGGAGGTTGCTACTCTGCTGTTGGTTGAAATTTTTCAGGATGTTCACGTGGAAAATCTGAGATGGAATAGATGATGTTGCCTCTAGTTAACGGAGAGAGGATTTGGTTCATATTTCCATTAGGAGTGCCTCAAGTAAATGAGGAGATAATTTTGGGATGAAGTGCATCCAGTAATTTTTATATTTTGAAAATGGTAGCTTTGTAACTTCATTAAATTTTGAAGTGCTTTCATAAAAAAAAAGAGTCCTAAAATCAGATCTCTTTTTTTTTTTCCGATCTACAAAGGAGTAAGATTTCATTAATTAATAACAATAAAACATTACACCCAAAATAAATGCCGCTCCATATTCCCAAAACAGGTAAGTGCGTTGCCCAAGACTAACATCAATGCAAAGATTATAAAAGTCACTTTCCAAGCCTGCAGTCAAGTTGCCGGAAAAACAGCTTAGGCGCCGGCAAACTTGAAGCTCCTCCTCCAGCAAAACCCAAACAAAACTCAACAACAGCCACCACTAAGACACCCCTAAATAGGTAGATCACCCAATCCCAAAACTACTGCTGCCTCCCACCCATAGTTTTATATAGAGGTTCGGAAACGTAGCAATCTCCATTTTAGTGTATCGGCAGCGGGCATATCCAATGATAAAACTGAATTTTTTTAAAAATCATTAGCAACACAAGTAAAACTGAAAAATTGAAAAGAAAGGCTGCTACTCTATTTTAGTTGCCATCTCGGCCTGAACCGGATGGTGAACCGGCCGATACATCGATACATACCGGGAACCGGCCGAGAAGGTATGCGATTTCCAATCCCACCGCTATACCAATGAGTATCCATACCAGAACCTCCAAAATCCGATACGAACCGTCTCGGCCGATTTTTAAAAGTATGCTCCACCGGCCACCACTTCGCACCTCATCGCTACTACCTCTCCCCACCACTCTACACCCGTATTGTATTGTTTTACCTTTTTAACAGAGCCAATGTCAGCTTCCGCCGTTTTGCTGTGGCCATGGCAGTAAGTCCACTCTGCAATAATTTAGCATTGCATTTCATCATACCTTCTTTGTTTTACTCTTAATGTCAATTTTTTTTAGTATTTCTCTAGAAGTTTACCGTTTTTTTTTTTGGTTTTTTTCCTCCATTTAGCTTTATATTTGGATTAAAAAAAAAATTTCTTTTAACTCTCTGATTGTAGTCAGGAACCCCACAAAAATTGTGCATGGTTGTAGAGTTACCCGGAATATTACTTGGCGGTGCTCCCGTACTATTGAATAATTTCACCACTAATATAAACCCACCTCGTGTCCACCTTTATCAACCTCCTGCCTATAAAATACACCCTCCCTTCGCAATGTGAAACTCAGTCTCATTAAAAACATACAAACACACACAAAATATAACATTGCCAAAAGGAAGAAGAAATTACCATGGAAATCATCTATGCCTCTCTCCTTGGTTCCTTTCTTCTTCTTGTCATCTACTTCTTCTACAACCACAAATCGGGTGGAAATGCAAAACTTCCACCTGGGAATACCGGATTTCCGGTATTTGGGGAAACCCTTGAATTCCTTTCTAACGGGTGGAAAGGTCATCCCGAGAAGTTCTATCTCGATCGCATAGCCAAGTACTCCTCTAACATATTCAAAACTAGCCTTCTTGGCTCACCAGTTGTTGCTTTTTGTGGACAAGATGGACACCGATTCTTGTTCTCCAACGAGAACAAGCTTGTCAGAACATGGTTTCCTCGTTCTTTCGACAAAATCTTCCTAACCACTGCACAAACATCTTCTAATGAAAAAGTCGGTACTGCCAGAAATTATATCCGTAACTTCCTCAACCCAGTGGCGTTACAGGGCTACGTCGGTTTAATGGATACCGTAGCCCACAGCCACTTTGTTACCTATTGGGAAAAAAAGGACACGGTGGTGGTTTTTCCCCTCATCAAGCACTACTCTGTTTCGCTTTCCTGTCACGTACTGATGAGCGTGGAGGATCCAAACCTTGTTGCCAAACTCAAAAATCCTATCGGAGTTTTGTTAAATGGCATGGTATCTCTCCCTATAGACTTACCCGGAACACCATATAATCGTGCAATCAAGGCTGCTAATTTTATTAGAAGCCAACTTTTGGTGATTATCAAGCAAAGAAAGATAGATTTGGCTGAAGGAAAGGCATCGCCAAGTCAGGATATCTTGTCGCGTATGCTGCTGATGAATGACGACAACAGCAGTTTTATGCATGAGGCGGATATTGCAAATAAGATTTTTGCATTGATGTTTGGTAGCTATGACAACATCATCTCTGTTTTTGCTGCCATTGTCAAGTACCTTGCTGAGCTACCTGAGGTTTACCAAGGAGTTTACCAAGGTAATATATATTCCTCTCTTTTGTTTTCCCTGTCTTTTAGTCTCTCGGGCTCGTTCCAATTTATTTGTCAACTTTTAGACTTTTAAGTGTCCCAGAATATTTATTTATATGACTTTTTAGTAAATCTAATTTCCCTTTTTACCCTTTCTACATTGGAATAAAGTAAAATTTTCAAAAAGTTAGTAGAAGGGTAAATGTGAAAAGTTAACCCTTTTAATTAGGTGTCTTTTTAAGTCTAACCTTTTTGTTCCCTAAAAGATTTCAATTTTTGAGGTTGGACAAACAAATTGGGGCAAATGGAGTATAATTTAGGGTGAGTTTTCATGACGGTATTTTTGGTATTTTCGGCATACAAGGTTAAGTGCTCTAAGTACTCTCTCGGTCCCTTTTTTTTTTTAAGGCAAAAGAAGAATAACATTAATCTTTGAAAATACATTACCAAGATTAACCGGGATCAACACATACAACGGATGAAATGCCTCTAAGATCTCAAAGGGGAAAAACAGAGTTGACACGCAGTCAACCGAAATGAACCCAAAACAGAATTACAGAGCAACGAGACATCTCCCCACTCCTGATACATCAAAATACAGCAACATAAAAGCACTATTGAACAAAGGCAAAACAGACCCTAGCAGCAACTAGCGAAGCACCATATATAGCAGTTGTAGACACGGCTTCTGAATGCAGCAGAGCAGAAGCGAGATAACTAGATCTCGGACCGGCCAGAATTGCATCACAATGAAGGCTAGGATGTGCCATAATTTGACCCCACAAAAATATCAATGCATGGAGCCCCCAGAGTTGAAGCCAAAACTCAGAACTTAAGCAACTTGATCAGCAGCATAAATGAACAAAATATCCCCCAAACTCAGAACACCACAAAAATAGCTAGCTAAAGCAACAACAGCCAAATGAAGAATGAAGTCGATCTCAGAGTGGTTTTTGGGTCAACTCTCTCGGTCCCATAAAGAATGTCAAAAATCACTATCCGACCCTTTTTGTTTTTTAAATTTATAATATTGTATATAAGTATATATGTACTTATTATATGGATCTTGTTTGAGATTAATCTTTGTTCACTTTTCAGAAATTAATAAAATTTCTTTTTCCGATCACAAAAAATATGGATCTTGTTTGAGAGATTTCACTTAATTTTATCAAACGAAGTCTTTACAAACACAAAAAGTACATATTACAAATTATAAAATATATGTAACTTTTTAAAAAGTGTGAATAGCGTAGGACGGAGGGACCGAGGGAGTACTATATATAAGAACAAGAAATGTGCATGCGTATGTAATAATTTCCATAAGGAAATGTCTCACTTCTTTTCTTCTTCTTATTATTATTTATTTATTTTGGTTTTTTCCCATACATAGAGCAACTAGAGATTGCGAAATCAAAAGCTCATGAAGGCCGTGAACTGTTGAATTGGGATGACATTCAAAAGATGAAATATTCATGGAATGTAGCACGTGAAGTGATGAGAATTGCACCCCCTAACCAAGGTAGTTTCAGAGAAGCATCAACGGATTTCACGTACAAGGGTTTCTCAATTCCCAAGGGGCGGAAGGTAAGAGCAAGTATAACTCAAAATAAGTCATCCTATGCTTGTTCCATACATTGTACTCCATTCATCCTTTTTTAAGTGTTCATTGTGGAAACTTTATATCCAACTCAAAATTAATTGACAATGAATGGAGAGATTCCAAATGTTATTAAGTGATCTTTCATTCCGTACCCAAGCAATGTGAGACCACTATTGTACACCTCCCTCATGTGCAGCGGCATTCAGGTCTATCACGTGTGGCCACTTTTTAGGTCCTATCATCGTACATGCTTTTCTGGGTATGTCATCGTAGAGTGTGGGCTTGATTTAATTTTTATTCTAAAATATGGGAAAGAATGGGTCAGCTCTGATACTATGTTGAAACTTTATATCCAATTCAAAACCAATGGCAATTGGTAGAAACTTTTTGTCCCCCCCCCCCCCCCCCGGCTCTCTCTCTCCAACTTTCTTAGGTATGGGAATAAATCCATTTTAAGGCATAGTAAAAAAGGTTTCCAAATTTTACTTTCATTTAGAAGGGAGCATGGCTAGACAGTGAGTGTTTCTTGATTTTTATGTTCTGAAAGTCTTATTGTGGAAAATCATCAGAAACGAGTAACATTTTTTTTTTTTTTTGCTTGTTGATATGCAGATAGTTTGGAACGTATACACGACTCATAGAAATCCCGAATGCTTTCCTGAGCCACAAAAGTTTGATCCATCACGATTTGAGGGTTCCGGACCAGCTCCTTACACATTTGTACCTTTTGGTGGAGGATCTAGGATGTGCCCTGGACAAGAATTTGCTCGGTTGGAAATACTCGTGTTCATGCACCACCTAGTCAAGAGATTTAAGTGGGAAAAAATGATTCCTGATGAGAAGTTTGTTCATGTTCCCATGCCTACTCCTGAAAAAGGGCTTCCAATTCGCCTCTTCGCCCATGAAGCTTAGTTGTGTTACCATCGTAAGCTTGATTATATTGCAAGCTTAGTTCTGTGACGTGTGAAATTAAGTGTGTGTTTAAGTGTGTTGTCTGATATTTATGCTGTGATGGTTATCATATCACGGAAGTGGAATATAGATATGTGAATGTGTGTTGCATCATTTGAGAGAGAGAGAGAGAAATGGTTTTATTGAGTGAATGTGATAGCAAAAGAGTTGCTTTGTGTGTATTTTAATTTTATGTGCCATTGTGAAATAAATTGCCTTTAAGGTTGCTTGCTACCTAACTTTGTGTTGTACTTACCCAAAAAAAAAAAACTGTGTTGTAGAGAGTGGCACCCCAAGCGTATGCAAGCATGCTACTCGAAAGTCCAAATTAAGTCGATTTCTACAGGGAAGGAGATCATGAACTGATTAGAGGACTGTTTTACGAAGGGTTTTAGCATTAGGACGCCGACCTTTCGAGTTTGATTTGGTGTAATTCTCTCTCTAACTCTAATTCAACTGAAAATGAAGTTGACGATAACATAACGGAGGCGAGGTCTAGACTTAGGGGGTGTTCCACGAAGAGAGTTTTTTGGCTTTTTGGTTTTTCACGGGTTTTTATGTAATGTATTGTGAGAAAGTAACAACCTCGATTTTAGGAATAAACTGACTTTTTGATTTTTTTTTAAGTTAGTGGAATGGGGCCTTAGAATATTTGATACTTCTCAAAGATAACACAAGTAATAGTCAACATACATTGGTCTCACTCGGAAGATCTAACCTTGAAAATCAAGTTTAATAACAAAATTACTTCACGTACGCACGCACGCATACGCAACATGCACGGACGGTGCATCTAATAAACTGTCCGTGTATGTTTTCGACGGTCCGGATTTTAAATGAATTGTTCGTGCGAACAGTTTATTTAAACTATTCGCACGAACAGTTCATTTAAAATTCGGACCGTTGATTTCTGAGATAGACGGTTGAGATGTGCTCCGTGTATTTAGCGTACGCGTGTTGTGCATACCCATAGCCGTGTTCTTAACAAAAATATGGGGTTCGGAAATGGAAAGAAACTCATTTAGATATTTTTATTGAACACTTAGAATGTCATGGTTTCAAGCATTGTGTGTTCCAAATGATTTATCTACACCCGATTCGAAGAGATAAACAACCCTGAGTTTAAATAAAAAATAGAGAGTTCTATCAATTCACAAACCCACAGTAAGCACAAAATTATGAGAAGTCATCAAATATCCTAAGTTATGGAGGGAAAATCACCCCATAACCAAGCCTATGGGACTACTCCTGCATGAGAGTGGAAAACATGAAAATAAAAGACAATGAAATGCAAACATGGATTTAACTCAAATAAAAACGAGATCTATATACATAAAGAGGTTACTTATAACTTTAATGAAGACGAAAGTCTTGAAACTAAGGATTTAATGATCACAATGAAGAGAGTTTGGGAGTTAATGTGGGGAGAAGGGAGAGGGAGATAGAGAGAGTAAAAATGGTAGATAACCCCAAAATCTAATGTTGTGTGGCTTTTATAGCCCCAAATTAAATGACCAAAATGCCCCTAGGCTAAAACAGGTTTGGGCACAAAAAGTCGCGATATTTAACAGGTTGTACTAGTACTGAGGTTTTGTCCAGTACTATCGGTACCAATTTCTTCTCTTTGGCTTCTAACCATGCAATACCGGTACTGATTTCTGCACTTTGGCTTCTGACCAAGCAATACCGGTACTGATTTATGCACTATGTTCTGTAGTCGTGAGCAATTATAGGGAAATGCTACAATACACATCTCCTATATATTTGGGTGTATATTATATGCATACATAAAAATGTTATGAATCGATCACGTCTCATAAATAAAAAGTTACGATTTTTATAAAAAAGTTACGAAACGAAAAAATGTTACGAATCATAGAGAAAATATTATGAATCATACCATTGAAAAGTTACGAAACAATAAAAAGTATTACGATTGGCGATGAAGTGACACAATATAGACCATACAATATGTGCATATGGTACACACATTTAAGAGGTGTGTATTGTAGACATTTCCGCACTTATAACCCATTTAATCATTAGATGCCTCCATTCATTGTTCGACTAATCCTACATATATAAGAGATCGAAAACATTTTTTACACTGCTGGTGTAAAACTCCTCTTTTCCATATGTTGGTCCCACCGTGAGTTTATTGTTTTGATCTGACTGTTCATCTTGTAGGGCTCACAGAGTACGTAGTGCATTCATAAACAAAATCAAGTTGATCGGACATCAATAAATAAATAAAATTTTAAAGTTTGCAAAATGGACAGACAGACAATTTAGCTTTCAAATCCATGACCATCCATTTTAAAAAATAAAAATTGAGTTTTCATATACCTGTCGATGTCTGATCAAGCTGATTTTTTTCAGGAATGTAGTACATTGCGGGCTTTACAAGATGAACGATTCAGATCAACAACTAATACACAATGAGGCCTACAAAACTGGTGGTGAAAAGGGGGGATTTTACATCGGCGGTGTAAAAAATATTCTCTCATATTATAATTTCTTTGCTGAGCGAAAGAAATCATAGATTGAATATCTGAGTTGTCTTCCATAGAGTTAATAAATTCAAGATTTGACCTGTCTTCCAAATGAAAGAGTTTTTTTTTTTCAAAAATAGAGAGAAAATTTTATAAAAAAAACACTGCGCAATACCAATACAGTAGACTTAAATGATGTAACCGATCACAACATAGACCTGCAAGAGTTAAGAAATTAAAATTTTGAGTTGACTTCCACATTTCCACATGCAGAACTGTTTTATGACATCAATCTTTTTCCGTTCTTCTTGTTTACCATTTAATATCTCAATCAAAGCCTCGCGTACTTGTTAATTAAGATAGTATTTGAGGTCATGTTTCTCAGTAATTATTGGTAATGAGTAAGCAACGATCAATCTTTTTCCGTTCTTCTAGTTTACCATTTAATATCTCAAAGCCTCGCATACTTGTTTATTAGGATTGTATTCAACGTCATGTTTATCAATGATTACTGTTAAGTAAGCAAACGGCCATGAGTATAGTACAAGTGGAGATGGCAACACAAAAGGTGGGGGAAGCCATGTTATTTAATATTTAATATAATAACATAACGAAAAACGAGGAATTTAATTAAACGAGGTTAGACAATGTTCCTTGACGGGTATTCTCTGACAGATAGCTTGCTTAATTAAAAGGGGCGTGATTCATATTCTTAGGCTTTACTTGATTTTTTTTAATGGCCAATTTCTTTTATTAATGCAATAGCAAAGATACAAGAATAAACGGGATAAGAAAAAATATTAAAAAGAGGAGCGGCATCCCACCCGACAACAACTATATGACTCTCGAGACCCAAAGGGTTGGAAGGTTGACAATGAGACAACCAAACAATCAAACATGGAGAAGTTGCCCGGTAATTGGGAGCATGGGACTTATCAGCTGCTGGAGATTTGGGTTCGAGAGGTCTATGCGGCGGTGGTTTTTCTTGGTTCTTGACGGTTTCATCGCTGGATGTCATCGGTTTTTGGCCTAACGGCATGGCGGAGCTCTTGTAGTGGGTGGTGGCATGGCCTCCCGATTGTTCTGTTTTACTCCCTCCATCCCAATTTGTTGTGCCTATTTCTTTTTTAGGACTTGGCAAAAAATGTCTATGTTTCATAATCTATAATGTTTTTTATGATTTTGAAAGTTTTGTTTACCAAAATTAATTGAAATCTATCAAACAAGATCTATATTAAATACTTAAAATATTATAAATTAAAAAATATAGATAATTTTTTGAGATGTCCAAAAAAGAAAACAGACACAACAAATTGGGACGGAGGGAGTAATTCTTAGTATTTATGCCAGGCTTATCACTAGTTATCTAGCTATTTAAATCATAAATCATAGTTAATCCAATAAGGAGAAGTTGACTAACAAAATTAATTATTCCTTCATATGTTTAATTAAAAGATGTTTGGATGGTATTAGGGTATGGTGAAGATCGGTTTTAATGTTCATCATTCCCATTCAATACATTATTAGATGTAGTACTTAATTTCTATTTTGTTTTTTGGGTTGTTTGACGTGCAAATGAATGGCTATGACATGTGTGTCAATCTAGTTTTTTTTTTTTTTTTTTGAGCTGCTATGTGTCAATCTAGTTGAGATGGATATTAGGGTAATGATGCATTCTAAACCGTCACATTCGCCCTTATCGAGCTTTATTGACATTGTCATATTTGATTCATATCGTTCAAAAACAAAATCCACAGGTTATGTATATCCTACTAGGACTATATATAAAGAGACAGTTTTGTAGTGGTACGGTAATATTACCGATTTACCCTTCACCAAATCATAAATATTGTTGACTTTGCAATTTTCTTCGGATCAAAATATAAAGTACTTCTGCGCATAATTTTTTTGTTTTCTTGTTAATCATATTAAACTACTAATAGCGATATTAACTCGATGCAAAAAAGTTTGAAAATTTCAATATTTACCAAAGTATCCTCCACCACAGTTGTTGGCTTTGCAATTTTTTTCGGATCACAAAATAAAATTCTTCCGCTCATATTTTTTTGTTATTTTCTACACCAAATTGAACTACAAATAGAGATCTTTGTAGAGAAAAGAGAGTAATTGTTTTTTACTGTATCTTACTGACACGATAGCAAAAAGGAAATTACACAATAACAAGAAGAACTCAAGAAGTACCATAGCGTAACAAAGAATTCAAGTGTGTAATTATTGGTTTTTAGTTAGTACTCAAATTCTTTTAACGCTAGTGTGTTTTTTTTTTTTTTTTGTCATTCGTTATTCTTAATCTATTATATAGGGAGGGAGAAATGGGACTCAATCCCAATATGCAGTGTGGGGCATCCAAGAGCTCTACCGCATGAGTTAGTCACCACTTACTTTAACGCTATTAGTTCAATACGCAAACAGTGACCTCGAAGTTTCCATGTTAGGCCAATATTTTATTTTTTGCTGACAATATTATCAGTTTTATTATATGGTCCCTAGCCCTCTAAGGCATCTTTTATGTTACGAGGTCTCTTTAAGGCTAAATTACACGGACACCCCTTTAGATTGGCCAATATCACCGACAACTCATAAACTTCAAAACTTAACAAAGACACCCCTTAAACTATTGGTAATCTCGAAATATACTAACTCGGTTGTCTTCTAGCTTTTGACTTTTGAGAGAGTTTCAAGCTTTTGAGAGAGTTTCAATACAGAGGTCGAGCTACAATACACACCTTCTTTTTGGGGTGTATGATATGAACTCCATAACATTACCAAAAACAACGTAACATTTTAACCAAAGGATGCGTTATCTTGAACAACAAAGAGGCATAATATAATTATACCAAAAAATGGGCGTAACATATACCTAAAAAAAGGCGAAATTTTTTCATAGCAATCGGCGTAACACCTATAAGAATGCATACCATATGTACCCCTAAGCTAAAAGGGCGTAATACTCAACAAAATTAGGCGTAACATTTCACCTGAAGAGGCGTAACACATTCACCAAAAAAGGCATAACATTCACTTAAAAGTAAGGGGTGTGTGTTGTAGAATTCACTCTAGAATCTGATACTTTCTATGAGCAAAATAACTCTTTAATATTTACAAACCATTTTGCGGAATGCCTACCTAGCTTGAATGGGAGACAACCAAACTTTCACTGTGTAATCAGGGTTTGCGTATCTTTCTTTTGGTTTGTTTTTTTGTTTGTTTTTTTTTTCTTGAAGTGGTTCGGGTTGTTAGAACTCAATGTTTTTTGATTGAGCATTTTGATCAGAGCCGACTTTGGACATACGCTAATGACGCGGCTGTATCTGACCCCCAAATTTTGACTAATTTTATACTTTTATATATAGGTATACATCTAAACTTGATTATGAGAGCTTAATTACTACTTTTGCTGCGAAAAATGTGAGAAGGGTGATATTCAAATAATTTATTTCTGATTAACGTCTATAATGATTACCAATTTTTGTGTTATTATTAATTTTAGTTCTTGCAATATATTTTTTTTGTATTATACATGGGCCTCAAAAATAAAGTTTGCATCCGGCCTCAAAAAACTCAAAGCCGGCACTGATTTTGATCTATGTGCGCTAGTTTGAGGTTTTTCTGAATAACTACAGTGACCTCACTTGAGGGTTAGCTACAGTTTGTTCGCCCAAAAGGCTCCATTTTGTCGTCAAATGTCAACCGCGACTAATAATAATTGAGTCGTGCGAGTATCTGTTAATAAGTTTAAGTAACACATTTTGCTTGTCATCCATTCCTAGTTTCCAAATGCCTAGATTAACCATAAGCCCCTTTACAACACCAAATTTATCAAACAATTCATATACGTTAACTACACTCCTAACTACATAAATGTATGTTCTTTAATCATGAGCAGTTATAACCTGCCCATTTAATCATTATATGCCTCCGTTTATTTTTCATTTAATAATATAATTTCTTTGTGAGCAAAAGAAATCATAGATTGAAAATCTGAGTTGTCTTCCACATGGAAGAGTTAAGGAATTAAATTTTTGAGTTGACTTCCACACGCGGATCAAAAGGTGGTGTAAGTGATGATGCTTTAATGTTTTATAATCAAATCATGGAAAACGAGGAATTTAATTGAGGTTATACAATGTTCCTTGATGGGTATTCTCTAACAGAGAGCAAGATTCATAATTGTTTCAATCGACGATGGTAGAGACCATAGGTGAGTTCATCTAACTATTGTTGTCCTTGTTGTTGTTGTTGTTGTTGTTGTTGTTCTTTCGGTAAAATATTTAGTAATAGAAGTCCACTGATTTGGCGCTTTTCGGTTAGGCTCATAGTTTTGCAACCGTGTACTTCTTCATCACACAACTCTGAAGAGGAGAAGAAGAACAAAATTGAAGTTGGTAATATGGCAGAGGAGAATGGGTTGGATGGTGTTAAAAATATGCAAGAGGACACAACATCAACAACCTTTGGACTTGAAAATGAACAGAAGACAGAGAAAGAAGATGGTGGCAACAAAACTGTTGTATTTTACAAGTTGTTCTCATTCGCAGACTCTGTTGATGCTTTCTTGATGATTGTTGGTACAATCGGTGCCATTGGAAATGGTTTATGCGTTCCTCTTATGAATGTACTCCTTGGCGAAATCATTAATTCTTTTGGACAAAACCAGAACAACAAGTACATTGTTCGCCGTGTTTCTGAGGTACAACGGTCACTGAATAAGCATATTTAATTTGCTCATATTTTCCTGCATTTCCAAATCACAATTTTATGGTGTTTAATTTTCAATGGTACATAATTTGAAATATTCTAGTTCTTTATTCTGATATGTGGGAACCAAATATTATCTGATTATCAGCTTGATTGTGTTTTAGGTATCGTTAAAATTTGTCTATTTGGGTTTGTGCGCGGGGGCTGCAGGATTCCTCCGTAAGTGCATCCAACCGAAACCCACACACACACGCGCAAACAAGAAGGACAATTTTTAGCAAAGAAAACGTTTCTAACCATTATATTGTGACTAACAACTGAGTCTTTTTATTTTCTTGTGCGTCTGGTTTGTTAGAGTTGTCTTGCTGGATGGTAGCGGGAGAGCGGCAAGCAGCAAGAATAAGGAGTCTTTATTTGAAAACTTTAATGAGACAAGAGATCGCTTTTTTCGACACAGAAATGAATACAGGAGAAGTTATAAGTCGAATGTCGAGTGACATCGTTCTCATTCAAAATGCAATGGGTGAGAAGGTACCATTTGACCATTCCTCATTACATACACAAACACAGGCCATATTTTCTAGCAATAACAACTCACCATCCGTGTGTTCTGTTTCAATGCAGGTTGGGAATTTTATTCAGTTGGTCTCTCAATTTTTCGGATGTTTTGTGGTAGCATTCATTAAGGGTTGGCTTCTTACGCTTGTCTTCTTATCCTCTATTCCTCCACTTGTAATAGCTGGAGCAGCCTGTGCTATCTTTATATCCAAAGCGGCATCCAACCGGCAAAATGCTTATGCTAAAGCAGCCATTGTGGTTGAACAAACTATTAGCTCAATTAAAACTGTATGTAAATGATCCAGAAAGCAATTCAATGACTCTGGATTCAAATATACTGATATTATTTAGTTTTTTTTTCCTGAGTTTTGCTCTTCTACAAACTTATGTTCGTCTTTCTATTTACCATGCAGGTTGCGTCATTTACAGCGGAGAAGCAAGTTGTATTTATGTACGACAAATCCCTTGTGGATGCTTACAAGTCAGGTATTCAAGAAGGCTTAGCTACTGGATTCGGTTTGGGAGCAGTTATGTGTGTCTTGTTCTGCTCTTATTCTTTAGCTGCATGGTTTGGTGCAAAGATGATAGCTGATAAGGGATACCTCGGGGGTGACGTGCTCAATGTAATCTTTGTTGTGATGAATGGTTCCTTGTAAGTTGCACTTTTGAACCTTTTACAAATTTGCTTCTTCACCGACATCTGCATATTATTTTGCCACATTTGATTATATTGTTCATTGTAATGTTGATTCAGATGTCTTGGACGAGCAGCTCCCTGCATCACAGCATTCGCCTCAGGTAAAAAAGCAGCATTCAAGGTGTTTGAGATAGTAAATAGAAAGCCTGAGATAGACGCATACGACATCAAGGGCAAAAAATTGGATTATATTCGTGGTGATATAGAGTTAAGGGATGTTTATTTTAGTTACCCATCTAGACCATATGAGCAAATATTCAGTGGACTCTCATTTTCTATCCCAAGTGCCAAGATAACAGCTATTGTTGGACAGAGTGGTAGCGGAAAGTCAACGGTTATTAATCTGGTACAGAGATTTTATGATCCACAGTCTGGTCAAGTCCTCATAGATGGTATTAATCTCAAAGAACTCCAGCTGAGGTGGGTTAGGGAGAAAATAGGTCTTGTTAGCCAAGAGCCTGCTCTATTTGCATGCAGTATCAAGGACAATATTGCCTATGGGAAGGACAAGGCAAGCCTAGAAGAAATCAAAGTAGCAGCTGAGTTGGCTAATGCAGCTACATTCATTGATAAACTACCTCAGGTTATGACTTTGTACCCTTTTGGAGTATATTTTTAGCATTATTTCAAATTTCATGATCAAGGAAAGTTAGATTGATTGTTTTAACTTATCTTAATTTTCAATGTAGGGGTTAGACACAATGGTAGGTGAGCATGGACTTCAGTTGTCAGGCGGACAGAAGCAGAGAGTTGCCATAGCCAGGGCAATTCTTAAAGACCCACGGATTCTACTTTTAGATGAAGCAACAAGTGCGCTCGATGGAGAGTCAGAGAGGATTGTGCAAGAGGCATTGGACAAGATAATGGTTAATAGAACAACCGTCATTGTTGCCCATCGTCTGAGCACCATAAGAAATGCCCATATCATTGCAGTGATTCAGCACGGAAAGATTGTTGAAAAAGGTATGTTGGGAAAGCCTTGCTAATTGGGGAACAAGCTTACTGTGTGAAGAAAACAGCAGTAATGTATACTTGCATACATTTATAGCCACATATATGCATTGCCACTTTTATAAGAAAGGAATATTCATTGAGTTTATCCTCGTAAGTGTTTCTTGATCAGGCTCACACTTGGCACTACTTGAGAACCCAGAAGGAGCATACTCTAAGCTTACACGATTGCAAGAAGCGAACAAAGATTCTGAACGTTCTACAGTGGACCTAGAAAATTCAGATTCTATTATAGAATTGGCTGAACTATCAAGTCAACAAATGCCATTCCTTCGTTCCATAAGTCATGGATCCTCTGTGCCAGGAAATAGAAGCCACCACTTGAGAGTTCCATTTAGTCTACCTACGGGGCTCAATGTCCCTGAAAATGCATTGATAGAAGGAGCCAGCTATAGCAAATCATCAAAAATTGCTTCTGAATTCCCACTGCTCCGACTTGCTCAACTCAACAAGCCAGAGGCTCCAGTATTAATTGCAGGAGCCATTGTCGCAGTTATTAATGGCTCAATAATTCCTATTTTCGGTCTATTAATTTCAGAAATGCTAAAAACATTCTTTGAGCCACCCTATCAACTAAAAAAAGATTCAAAATTCTGGGCTCTCATGTTTTTTATCTTTGGAGTAGCATCTTTTTTTGCACATCCAGCACGGGCGTACTTATTTTCTGTGGCTGGTTGTAAGCTGATAAAAAGGGTGCGATTAATGTGTTTTGAGAAAGTGACTCAGATGGAGGTCAGTTGGTTTGATGAACTCGAGAACTCAAGTGGAGCAATCGGAGCTAGGCTCTCAGTAGATGCAGCTACAGTTCAAGCTTTATTAGGAGATGCACTTGGTCAGCTTGTTCAAGACTGTGCTTCAGCAATTACAGGATTGGTAATTGCTTTCATAGCATCTTGGCAGCTGACATTTATTGTCCTTGCTTTGATACCTCTCATAGGACTGAATGGTTTTGCTCAACATAAGTTTCTGCAGGGGTTTAGTGGGGATGCAAAGGTTTGCTTTTCTAAACTCACTACTCCTATCATTTCTATTAACATTCTGCAACATTTTCCGACTTGCAAGAAAAGGTTAACGTCATAAAATAGTAGAATGATAGGATTCAGGACTAGCAAAAAATTTCAATTGCTTCTTCCCTAGACTTTATTGAGACCTATACCTAAATTGGTGCAGATCATGTATGAAGAGGCAAGCCAAGTTACAAATGATGCTATTAGAAGCATAAGAACGGTTGCTTCTTTTTGTGCTGAAGAAAAAGTGATGGAGTTGTACGAAAAGAAATGTGAAGGACCTCTGAAAACTGGCATACGGCAAGGAATGGTCAGAGGAATAGGTTTCGGGGTATCTTTTGGCTCGATTTTCTTTGTTTATGCAGGCAGTTTCTACTCTGGAGTTAAGCTAGTTGAGGATGAGAAAACAACATTTGGTGATGTTTTCCGCGTGAGTATCCAAAACCAAAACATCAAGCAATCATTATATTGCCGGCCTTGGGGTAAGCCCAACAAGACCTGGGCTTGGGCAATCGGAATTTATTTTTTTTTATAACTAAGTATGTAATGAATTTTTAAGATAGTGCAAGTAAAATGAAATGAATTTTTGGCCCAGCGGTGAGGCATTGGCTGCTCTCCCTGCAGGCGCAGCTTCGAATCGTGGGAGACCCTTTTGTTTTCATATTAAATATTTTTCAATCATACTTGCTTAAGCCTCCCTACTCGAAAATAATTGTTTTGTGAATACTTGAGAGTCGGTCTAGGAAGGAAATGAAGAGTGGAGCGGGGTGACAATAAATGAGTGAAGAAAGTATTCAAACACCCTCTTCGTCCCAAAATGATGTTCGGTTCATAAAACAATAAGTTAAAATAACACCTTAGCAATCTAGTAGATGTCAATGACCTATTTTAATTCATGAAAAAAGTTTGAATTTTTTGAAACAAATGTATTATTTTTAACTTATCGTTTTGCGAACCGGACTATCATTTTAGAACGGAGGGAGTAGCATGCTTTAGATTTGGCATTTATTTCGCTAATTTTGAATGTATGAAACTTTATAGTTTTGCTATTATTCTATAAATTGTAAGTGCAACATAAGACATTCTCAATTTTTTGGGTGTGATCGCCCCTATTTCCCTTGGATTATGACTGGAAATGGCACAAGAAGGAAATACCAAGAGGTATAGCAATTATAGTAGTGAGATGATGGTGCCGGTAGCGGTAGCAGTAGTGGTTGTAGTAGCAGATCCTAGAAGAATTAAGAGGCATATTAAGGTTTTCGAAAACAAAATTCCGGGATTATGAAAGTCTAGAATGAAAAGATGCAATAGACCTAAGAGTAGTTGGTATGCTAGCTTATAATAGAACGAAGTGAAGTTTCCGTGTAATCTTGATTTTTTTACTCGTATTTTTATTTTTACTAGTATTTTTTATGACTTAATAGTATGTGTGCAACCCAGCTCGGGGTCGGACTTGGGCAACCCAAACATTGTGACCGGCCAATATATATATATAGCATTTTTTTGGATGGAAACTCTTCTGATAGTGGCATGGCCTCGCAGGTTATCTTTGTTTTGATCATAACAGCCCTGGTGATGTCTCATACAAATGGCTTAGCCCTTGATTCAACTAAAGCCAAGGATGCTGTTACTTCAATATTCGCCATTCTTGACAGGAAGTCGAAGATAGACCCTAGCGACGAATCTGGGATGACTCTAGAGAGTTTAAAGGGAGAAATTGAGCTACGTAATATAAGCTTTAGGTACCCAACTAGGCCGGATATTCAAATTTTGTATGACCTCAGTTTGAACATTCACAGTGGCAAGGTAAAATTCCTTTTTTGGGTGCTAATTTTATAAACAATGGAACAAAAAATTTCACCAAAAACTTCATCTCAAACTTTTGTTGTGAGTATCATCAACTTTCAGACGGTAGCTCTAGTTGGAGAAAGTGGAAGCGGGAAATCAACAGTAATAGCATTGTTGCAAAGATTTTACGATCCTGAGTCAGGTGATATTCTGCTTGATGGAATTGAAATTCAGAGGCTACAATTGAAGTGGTTCAGACAACAAATGGGTCTGGTTAGCCAAGAGCCAGTCCTATTTAACGAAACAGTACGCGCTAACATTGCATATGGAAAGGAAGGAAATGCAACGGAGGGAGAAATTGTAGCGGCATCAGAGTTGGCAAATGCCCACAATTTCATTAATGGATTACAACAGGTTAGATAACTTTCATCATTTTAGATTGGAATGGAAGTTTGTTGATATGGTGATTTAACAATTACAACCAATCTAGCATATTTTCATAATATCTTCAAATGGAAAAAGTACTATTTTCATCATGTATTGAGAATTTTTCGAATTTTTTTTGAAAAATAAACTAAAACCGCAGGGGTACAACACCATGGTAGGGGAGCGAGGAGTGCAATTGTCTGGGGGGCAGAAGCAAAGGGTGGCCATAGCGCGTGCAATAGTGAAAAGCCCAAAAATATTACTACTAGATGAGGCTACGAGCGCGTTGGATGCAGAGTCAGAGAGAGTGGTTCAAAATGCACTAGACAAAGTGATGGTGAACCGAACCACAATTATTGTGGCACATCGATTATCCACAATCAAGAATGCAGATGTGATCGCGGTCCTCAAGAATGGTAACATAGTGGAGAAGGGAAGTCATGACAGTCTTATTAACATTAAAGATGGTGTCTACTCTTCACTTTACATGAGTGCATCATCATCCTAAATTAACCTCATTCATTTCTTTCTTTCCCAGAGAAATTTGTTCCTTTTTAGTGAAGTTTGTTGTTACTTTCGGATAAAAAGACATTCTTCATTTTGGATTTCCAGACCGGTTTTTTCAATTATTATTCAATCATTACTCAAATTTCTCTCCGGTTATTATCCTTATTTTCAATTATTATTCTCATCCTTCCTGTCTAATTGGGTGAACTGAAAAGAAATGCGCTGAGTTTTACTCATTGTATTGCAAAAGCTCATCCATGTATTCTTCTTTTCTTTTCCTTTTTTTGTTTCCCATTTTACTTATTGCTTCCATATAGCTTCTGGAGTACTATTTTCCTATCAGATATTTGTATACGTTGCAGTAATGTGGCAGACAAACCAAAAAAAGCAACGTTTGGGATTTATTTTAAGTCTTCCCTCCCTCATGATTCTTGGGCTCTGGAAGATACAAATAATGATAAATAGATGATATTATTTTTTTCATTTGTTGAACTTCGAATAAATATTCAGATGTCATCATATGGATGATACACACATACACATATATAAATATCTATCTTGTATATTATTGCAGAGTGACTTTTAGTGAGGAAGGTTGTGAGAGGGACAAGTGGCACTAACATAAAAGACTTTCGGGGAAAATTAAGGAAGATGTGGATCATTGCCTATTTGCCTAAATAACACTAAGAATTACAGTAAAATTAGACAAGATTAGTTAGCACAATTCTTGGGATTACATTGGCCTTTAAAATCTAAATTCATAATTTTACAGTCTTACCATTTGAATTTTAAATTTTGAAACATTACCACGAGAAACGCCTGCAGGCTCTGTACCATACTCAAATATATCAGAGAAAGTTGGTGAGGGCATTTAATTTAATCAGAAGGTGCGGTTTGAAATCTGCAAGAAGAAGGAGACATGGTGTTGAAAGAGATTAAGGGACTTGTTTTGGATCGGAGAGGAAAATCCAGGCCGCATTGGGCAGGTCTCCATGTCATCAGGAAGATCTTTTCAGGAGGAGCAGTATGGCTAGTAGATATGCATGGCAATGAGTTTGCTGAGACTATTAACTTGAACAATTTCAAGAAATATTACCCTTGAAAGAAGTCCGCAGGGTCGAAAACCCGAAAAGGGAGGCCTTGGCAAAAATAAGGATTGAAAAAAATAATGCTCGCCTGATTAAAAACCCACAAAGGCGGTCTGGCTGAAAAACAGAGCATCAAAAAAGAAAAAGAGAAAAAAAAGAAGATAACACATTTGAACGGTCATGATTGCACGGCATGCCCCCCACTTTCCTAATTAAGCATGATAGAGAACTAACAATATGTGGTATAGAGATTTCTAAGTGTCTATATTTTGTGCTTATCGACATTCAGAGCGGCAAGGTAGTATTCTCTTTTATGGGTTTCTAATTTTTCTACTAATTCTACTCAGAATGGTAGTACCAAACAATTTCAGCTCTGACTTGTGCTGTGCATATCAACTTTCAGATGGTAGCTCTAGTTGGAAAAAGTGGAAGCGTTAACATTGCATATGGAAAGGAAGGAAATGCAACGGATGCAGAAACTTTAGCTGCATCAGAATTGGCAAATGCCCACAAATTTTATTAGTGGATTACAAGGGGTCATACTAATAGTATTTTCATCATCTTACATGGGAATAAGTGTGTTGTATGGTGATCAATAGGCTGACAAAGTACTATTTACATCATGTATTGAGACTTTTTTCTTGCAAAAGTAAAAAATAAATTAATACCACAGGGTATGATACTATGGTAGGGGAGCAAGGAGTCCAATTGTTGGGGGCAAAAGCAATGGGTGGTCATAGTGAATGCAATAGTGAAGTCCAAAATATATATATTTTTTTTTTTTGAAGTCCAAAGTATTAATTTCTAGATACGAGTGCAATGGATGAAAAGTCCAAAAATATTTCTTCATGCGCGTAAGATATTACTTCTAGATTAGGTATTTATCCGCATCCGATCAATGGGGTGTGTTCAATAGCTTTCTCCGGGGACAGGGCAATGTACTATCCCCACAAATGTAAAACGACACATTGCTTTCTATTTTCTGAATCTTAACCAAATTACATTCAGATAAGAACACAAATATACTGAGAAAAAATTAAAAAAATGAACACATTTTTAATGCCCACATTATTGATGAATACAAAATTCCATTATTAAAACATGAGTTAATAGAAAGCATAGCTGATTGTTATCGCCATAACATGTCATCGTACTATAACAAGTTCAGCAAACAGAGTTTCCTTCTTTTAAACGACAACGAAATAGAGAGCACAATTAGAAAATTTTCAGTATCTCACCACGTCTATGAGGCTTTCAGGTCATCCATCCCAACACTAGCCTGCAAAATTAAAATCATCTATTTTAGAAAACTACGAATGATAAATAGCATCACATAAACAAAAGAGAACCCCTTGAACATAGATCTTACCAAAAACTTGTGGTTCTCTTCCAGAAGTGGAGAGAAGGTCGTGCAAAACTTCTCAATATCAACATTTATATCACCAGTGCCCCCTACGACGTCCATGAATTTCTTCCTATCAGGAGCAAGCTTCATAGCCAGCTGTAAATCCAATTTAGAATAATCAGGTGTTACGAATTGGAAACAAATACTAACATTATGATAAAATAAAAGAAGTGATTCATCATCTTCTCAATCATGGAGAGTACATTAGTCATAAGAATAGACAGTCATTTTTCTTCTCTTTTTGCTAGTATTTCAATAATAGCATTGAGTATCCATGCTAAATTTCATCAGGAATTGAAGCACGATATTCTTAATGAAGATAAATTTGTCCAAGTTCCAACAATACGATGTTCTCTGTGCCAGTTTGGTAAGTGAATGTGAGTTTCCAATCTACGCAATTTGTCATATGGATATTATCCACTTGATTGGGGACTAGATGGGTTCTGTTGGATTCTGTTATTGTTGTTGTTGCGTATATTATCCACTTGACACTGAGCTTAGAGTTGATTCTTATCCTGAAAACATATTCACTACCCATGAGTACTTGTATGAGATTGAAATTTGAATCGTTGTTTTGTTATGTACGAGATTAAACAGAACCGGCTCTTAGTACATAGTAGGATTCCAATACAACAGGGTTCTAATTCTCTCCATATTAGAAGTTACAATAATTGAAAGTTGTTTACCGTAAAACTTGAACTGGCCAGCCAGCCGTGCCATTTCTTCAGTGTCTTGCTGTAGGAATCAGCACAAACTTGTGACATAGTCCAGTCTGGATGTTCCAGTAAGTTGCGGAACAATTCTACCAAGAAATCCATGGCCCTGATGAAGTTAACCGCAAATCATAGTTTAAAACGTTAGTGTAAGGCCATTCCATTTAACAACTTACACCAATCCACACTAGCGCGCATGAACAGCAGAGTAAGCATAATTATCAGCACAGAGAAAATTATTTTGAAAAAAAGGAATTAAAAATACTATTCAAGGGATAATATTTAAATATCCCGTAAAATAATGCCATGCCAAACACAAAGCAACAGAATTATTACATGCCAGATATTCTCACTATTTCTACATTTGTGCATGCTATAAATTATTACTCACCTTGTTAACCAAAGAAGACCATTGGTGCAGCTGGACGATGCTTTTGATGTCTTAGCTTCAATCTCTACCCGCACCATACTGTACAAGAGGTGGAATTCTGATGGATTGGTCAAATACTTGTTCTCCAACCTCTACGGAGAAATAGAGGTACATATTAGGCTGTTAGCTACTAAAACTGTACTGAAAGTTGAGAAAGAATGAGACATTGGGTCAACACATTACACAGCAGCATAAACTATTGGCTAAGCCTGAACCCCAGCCCTGTCAAATATATTATCGTTGGGGTCAAATAGGTAGCCATCTGGGAGGATCTGAGGGAGGAATTTCCAAATATTTTAATCATGTGGATTGTGGACCTTGATCAGTAAAAAAAAACATTAACATTTTCTGAGACTAAAAATTGGATAGAATGTATTTCACATACCAAATTGTGTACTCTAACGGAAAATAACTTCAAGGGGATATGTGGAGGAAAAAATGTCTTACAGTGATATTGCCACCAATGTCAGATTTTACAAGTGCCATGGCAGCTCCGAACTTGTCTGCCATAACGTCAAAAAGGAAAAAGAAAAGGAAAGAAACACATTCTTAACAAATTACCCAGTCCTCAACAGAAAATTACAGATGGCAAATAAAAGACTAACACAGATCTCAAATACAAAAGAACAAAAGCATAACAAAGCAAACTCAGAAAAGTAGCATTAAGGCCCACCCACAGGCCAAAGGTAACATAACCATTCGAGTACCAAATAAATACTGACACACAAAAGAAGAAGAAAAAGATGAATAGGTAAAAAGTTACTGGTTAGCTTCAGAACTCAACCACTACTTGTAGTTCACACAGACAAAGATATGGATATTGATTTAAGTATGAACTTGTTTGCCCAATTTGTGCAAACAGTTTAATGATCTGGTACAAATAACTGCTTCAACAGCACCTACTCATCAGTGTCAGGCCTCAACAATCACATACACACGGCAAATGTATATAAACCAGTATCAACTATTACACAAAAGCTCTACTACAGCAGACCCAAGACTTCCAAGAATAATTAAGATAAAACTGTATCCAAAAAGGGGTTGACACTGGGAATGATCTAAGATGCAATGTCAAACTCCAGCTAATAGATAAACGATGGGATCCGTAAATTTAGACCACTCCCAGCTCGAAGTTGATAGTATCTCATACCTATAACAGGTAATATTAGTTTGCAGACATCCAGGAAAGGCATTGCAAGCATTTCTCCTTCTTCAGATTTGACATGTTTCATTCCTTCTAAAGCAGGAGCGAAAATTGTCCCTTCCATTTTTGTGCTTTACTGCATCAAAAGTTTTGTATTAGACCAAGTTCAATACTTGATGACTGCAAAGACGTAAGAAACAAACACTTACTATAAACTAGGTTGTATTACACATTGACGTATATAGATTTCGCTTACATACGAATGACGGAGGGTTTTCAATTTGGAAAGTGAGAATGAGATCATGATATGTAAGCGCATATAGAGTGTCTGTCAATTAGACAGTTTACACCATGAAATCACTATGTTTGTCACATGAAGTACAGTTCAAGAGCAGTCACAAAACAGAGTATCAACATGAAGCTAATAACCAGGTTCAGTACAATAAAAAACCGATCAGTTGATCAGCAAGACAGACCAAAGTACATGTCATCACCTCAGAAAACCACTGCAGCATCGACTCCAACAAGAGATTCTAGAATGCTTGGTAATGAAATAAGAAAAGAGAACACTTGCATGAAAGTCAACTATCTCTAGCAGCACGCAATTATTCAAGTCGCGCCATTCAATTTTCTGTGAATCGGATTACTTACAGAAAAATGGGAAAAAAATTTGGCTCGTCCTAACTGGTGGAGCTAAAGTGACCTGATTTGAAATTGCAAAGCCTGAAGTTGCTGAGAAGTTGACCCTTTCAATGGATTTTGCATCAACTTTCAATCTTTTGCAAAACTGAAGGGTCAATTAGCATAACTTCTTTACCATTTATTTTTCTTTCCTCTGTTGTAATGTCAACCGTAGCCTAATGTATTACCAAACTTACATCACAGTATGGATCCAACAACTAGGGGTGATACCGTGATAAGCGAGCCAAGTAGTTAGTTAGTTGTTCAAGCTTGGTTTGAAACTTAATGAGCTTCAAAACATGTTTAGGTTTAGCTTGTTGATGAGACAAGCCGATCTCGAACAAGCTTTTGATCAAGCCGGACACGAGCCGATCTCAAGTAGCTTGTTGGGCTTGATTTGAAAGCTTAACGAGCTTCAAAAAAATGTTCAAGCTTAGTTTGTTCATGTAACAAACCGATCTTGAACGAGCTTTTAACTTCTCATTGAGCTCAATTCAAACTCGAGTAGCTTGGTTCTTTTATCGACCGTAACAGTAAAAACACAATTAAACGCAAATTCAGTACAAAAAATATGAATGACGCTTGAATCCTGATTTGCGAAGAAGCCAAATAAGAACTCCCTCTGTCCGATAAGTTAAAAACAATGCATTTTTTCAAAAAAAAATTCAAAAGTTTTTTGCAATTTACTAGATATCAATGAGCTCTTTTAATTCATGACAAAAGTTTGAACTTTTTCTATAAAGAAACTTGATTAATAAATCCAAGATCCAAGTAAACATAAAGAAACTTGATCAGATTCACATGAAGCAATAAGTTACAACCACTAAAATGAACAAAAAAAAACTATTAGAATATCGACCTAAACATCTGGATAGAGAAGATCATAGCGAAAATTACCTCGATTGGCACCCTATAAAACGAATTTCACAACAAAGTACTCTTGGAGAAGAAACGCAAGAAAGATCTACAGGACTGAAATATGTGAGAAAAGGTAGATCGTACAATTTGAGCAACTTTTACTCACTTTAGATTGTTTTCGCAACAGTCGAGAGAGAGAGAGAGTAGTCTATGCTTGCTTGCTACGCGGAGATTCAACGCAAAGGAGAAACCAGGGGGAAAGAGTGAGATGAAATAAGGGTTAATTTCATCACTATTCCCTACACTATGCATGTTTTATTTAGTTAGTCCCTACACTATTTATGTCATATATTTGGTCCCCAATCTATCTGATGGGAACTTACATGGTCTAACTGTCTAATTACTCGTTCAAGAGAAGATTATATGAATCAGAATTATCTCCAGTTTTCCACCGTCCAAAAGTATTTTTAATTATTTAGATTTGTTGAAGGATTATTCTTTCGGGAAAAAGTCCTTTTTAAACTAATCGTCATGATGGACAACTGATATCTATTGCGGGACTTCGCTGCAATCTAACAATATACAAGCCGGGTCCTAGTTATACACAGGTAGGTTTACCGAAGCTCATTGAAGAGTAAGGCGAAATTCGAAGACTTAAGTGAGGTTATCCATCTGATATCCATCTGTTTGTTACATCGTTTACAATATAATTGTTCCTATTTTTGCATAAGCCTTTTTTTTTTTTTTTTCAAATGAGGTTTTCCTTTGAGATCTTAAGTGAGGTTTTCCTTTGAGATTTTAAACATTTTATAAGCCTTTGGAACACATTATTTTTGTTTACGCATCCAAGCTTATCATAGAAAATCACAAGCATTTGAAAAGGTGAGTCCCTAGGTTGCTGCCTCATTTTAGATAAGAATGTGTTTTATTGGGTTTTATATCAATTTTGTTCAAGCCATTTGCGCTGATCATAAAAATGGTTCCAAGAAAATGGGACCGCATCGGCCTCTGGTTGGCCATCCACGTAGAAATTGATAGGTAACACATGTCCAAATGTGAGTATAAGACGTGAAAGAAAAATTCAACACTCTTTTTTTCCCAGTCACGACAATGGCAGTGTACAGTTTTCCACGTGCTCTTTTGTGCTGCCCAAATTCATCAGACAGTCACCGTTTTCACCCAAATAACAGCTCAATATGATTTCCAGTATTGATGGTGCACACATTTGAGTAAATGAGAACCACGTAATATTAGGAATTGACAAAATGCTTTATTTAAACTTTGTATAGATCTGTAAATCATTCAATTTCAACCCAAACGCACTGGAGAAAGACATCCATTCATCAACAAAAAGAGCTTTTCACCACTAACCAGGGCAAATTCCCTTTGTGATCCAACTGATATAAAATTTCTTATATAGTTGCTGTGGATACATATCCATATCATCTCGATGTCTTACATAAAAAACCACAGCAAAGCTAAATCCTGTGTGTCTTGTACAGTTTCCATGGTACAAAATATATGCTTACACTGAAAAAATTGATTCTGAAAAAGGTCGGAAAAAGAATCAAGTCGAACTTCAATCGAGTATACATGTTGCCGATGCTCCAGAGAATTAACTACAATTGCTTGGCCTGCATGCATAGTTAAGCACTATAAGCAGTAAGTCGTTTTTTGGAAACCCAAGTTGTACGAAGAAATGTGCAAATGGAAAAGAGAGTTTAACAAAAAGAGAAGCATAAGGATGAGCTTGCCTTGCGTAGGTACTTCTCTTGGATCTTCAATGCGTCTCTCAATGCCTTTCTCGCATCCAAACTAGCAGTTATTTCACCCACAATCTGAAAAAGTAGGTTAAATAACTTCAAATTCAGCCACATCAAATCAAGAAAGCAAAGAGAGAAGATGTAAGAGGGATGTGGACCTTGACAACATCGTCTGGACCTTTAGCCTCTTTCAGAAGTCGTTTGTTCTTGGCCTCAATGACACTTGCAACGAGGAAAACTACAAGAGCGCTATTTCGGTTCCCCTGTCCAGTCTCTATAATTTTTCTCTCAAATTTCCCATATTGCTTCAGCTGCTTAGTATCCATTCTGGATACAACATTCTTATCTGGACCCACATCTGATCTAGACCTCGACAGCTCATATAGTGAATAAATGTGAGGATTGTATTCCATTGCCCACATCACCTGAAAATATAATACCTATCAATAGAAAGACAAAAGACTCCCAACAGCCAGCACACTGAAAATCATTGGTTGATCTCTTCGCAAGGCTCTCAGAATTATGGATCTTCCATAACCGAAAGATAGTTTGTTTACTGGAATAATCAAACAAGGAAACATATTCTCCTTACCTTCCAAAGGTACAATGTATATTGGTGATGGAAAATAGTTTATTTACTGGAATAATCAAACAAGGAAAGATATTTTCCTTACCTCCCAAAGGTACAATGCATCTACAAATGACAATTCCCTCCGGAAAAGTACCATCACCATACGAAGTGCAAACAGATACTGCCCACCATCTAGTTCCTCTGCCAAATCAAATCAATCAGAACTTTGAACTAAGGCACGTTTTAACGGTCAGGGCATTTAAGCCAAATGCCAGAGTACATATCAGACTCTGTTTATTTGAGTTTGTACTGGCTAATAGTGTATCCTGCAGAGTTCTACTGATGTAACGTGAATATATATTTACTCTATTCTTAGATTCCTAGTGCCCTACTTCTAGTGACACAGTATGGCTACCATGAGTATACAACTAGAAATCGTAGTTTTTTTAATTGTGCAAGCAATAAATCATCCCTCTGAAAACTGCGGGCAAAAAATGCAGGGTCCAAAATATGTCGCCTTAAAAGGTGTGTCGGGATACCACTTGTGCCATTTCTTAAATTAAAAATACAGGAACACGCAAATACATCATCATGATCAATGACTATCCAAATCCATCAGCATGTTGACGTCACCCAGATCCCCACAACTATTCCAATCATGAGATTATGCGTATATTTGCTTAGAGCATCTCCAACTCATCCTCTATTTTCCATTTCTTCCTCTATTTATGGATTTTGGAGGAAATTCTTACTCCAACCCATCCTCTATTTCCTCTGTTTTGGAGGATAAAATTTGATATTCCAAATATAGAGTATGGGAAAATCTGATATGAGCTTTCTTAAAGTGGAGCTACAATTAAAAACAACCATGCAAAAATTCAGAGACTTGATCGCATAGTTCACCCAATAAAAATAAGGAATAAGATCCAACAGGATGAACCCATACCAAGGTGTTCATGAAGCTTTGGATCAATAGTTCTAATTATTCCTGCAAGAGTACTCAACTGAGATTGCACCCCCAAGGACGTTGCACTGGACCTGAAATTTTCTCTCTTGCAAACAAAAGCAGGGAAATGAGTCATGAACTGAAGAAAAGTCTGAAAAATGACAAGCATTGAGGATGAGAGTTAAAAATAGATATTTAAAAGGAAAATCAATGGAATCAGGTAACACTGTCTTAAGAAACAGGTTGGGTGACCAATGGTATATTTTTTCCCCAAAGAACAATAAGAATCCGATCAAAAACAAAAAGAACAATAAGAATCCGATCAAAAACAAAAAGAACAATAAGAATCTTCAACATCTGGTAGTTAATTACTAGTTACCATCCGTGTATCAACCACAAAGTAGAAAGTGCAAGGTATTTTGACTTGACAACTAAAGAAAAAGGTTGCACTCAAGTTGTTGTTGGCAGATTGAACACAACAAAACCTTAGTCCTACATATTAAACAAAGTATGCAAACATGCCTCGTTATCAGTAACTAACAAACCCAAATGATACATATAACTAGAAGGGATTGGTTCTTATGGCAAGGAGCATTCAATTGGTATGCAATCACGTCCCACTATTAGTTCTAATAGCAATGACACCATTGATAATGACAGAGAGTTCATACCAGTCTACGCATTGCCCTCTCAAAGCACCAAAAGGCATCTGCTTCGTTTTCCATGAGAATAACCATTGGAGAGCAAATATCATTCATTCCTGTTGAAAAAGAAAACAAAAGCAAAAGCTCAGGAAACAAGTGAAGATACCTAAACCAACAAAGAACCACTTTAATTGTCACCTTGAACATAACCAATAGCATCGTCAACCCAAGCATAAACTGCAAGAACATTCCAGAGTTTTGCCTGATTAGCTTCACTTTGATAGAAGACGAGAGCACGGTCAGTGCGTATGACATCCAAACCTGCAACCCACATCCCACGCTGCATGTTAAAATGCAATTGAAGTCATTCAAAAGATCATTACCAAAGACAAAATCATCCTCAAACTGATGCTGCTTTCAATGTAAGAAGCATACTCCTAGTTTAGTATTTTGGCACCAACGTGGCACAATTCAATTTGCCGTGAGGTGTCCTTTTTTATGCTTCACAAGACATGTCCATGTGCCTATAAATTATTGAAAAGTATACTAAAACACAATGTGCCATGGGCCATTGCAAATGTCATCCAAAATTAACTTCCAGATTACTTGGAGTAATAGCTTGGGAAGCAAAAAACGGAGCACAACTTAGAGAAGCAATAGGGAAGTTAAAAGAGTACCACAACATCAGAAACAAATTTTATAACAAAACTTCGTAGAAGAATCAGTTTTGCACCCGTTACAAACCAATTTGATGCAAGCTACGCTTCCACAGTGTTGTTTTCTTGGCTAAAACAGAGTCAATATTAGAAGTGGCTCCATTTTCATCTCCCAAATTAATGTTGCTTGACGGATCCTTGATCATTTGGTCATCATCTGCTATTATTGGTGCCGTAATGAACTTCCCATTACGGATACTAGGTACCATCTTTTGACATTCACCCTTCCAAGCTTCATACTGATCCCTAGGAAGATCAATTAATAAGTTTAGTCTCTACATTCACTGCAGATACACACCGCAGTTTTAATTACAACTTTCAATTGATACATATTTAGAACAAGACGGAATATCAATTAATAAACTTAGTCGATGTGTTCAGTGCAGACACAAACTGAGAATTTATTTACCCATTTCTATGTGCACAAACATACATGGATTTCCTTGTAAAGTAAAACATCATTCTCTGAAAGCTTGAAATGTGTATGCAGGATTCAAAATTCCAACCACACTTAATGGTATTGACTTTATGATGCTATATAGGATAAGAATCAGCAAAACTACTCTCTAACTGCTTCCTTTTACTTGCGACTTCTTACCCGCTTGCTTAGTCACCTGTCAAGGCCCTAAATTTACTGACAATCATCATATGTCTGGCCAATTAGAAAATTGGAAAAAGACCATTGCTTCAAACAACCGCAACCAAGCGACGCATATATTTTCTACGACCGTAACTAAGAGTAACTGGTGGAACCAAGGGAACGAAAAAGAGGATTCTTTCTTTTTGATAAGGCAGAAGAGGGGAGGACTCATTGAGTTGAGCTCTATAAAGTACAGTATCAATATCGACTTCTAGGTGGAACATAATTTGTTAGAGCAAAAAAATATTACCTCCGGCGTTGCCTGAGATCATTCCGCTCATCGAATGTGCTGTTGGGATCGAAGCAACCCAACAAGAACTCCCACACTACCCCTTTGATTGATGGATGAACACCCTAACATGAGCAATCAAAAAGCACCACCTATGTTTACAAATGTACTAGCTCAATAATTCCACCATAAATGACGAATAATTAGGTATGCTGACAACAAGCAAACCCTAGATTAAAGCATCTATGATTGCTTGCCATAGGAAGCTTTAATTTTAGTAGCTGATAATTATGGTAATCAAGATTGAAAAAAAACACAAGCAGCTAGAATAACAGTATCCCCAATTGAACAAAAATCAACCAAGAATAGAGAAATCTTACCCCTCTTTGAATCCTCCTAAGCACACCTGCAATATCCAGGTGACCATCTTGAGAAAATGCAGCTTTCCATCTTCTAGCACTAAGAGTTTTTCGTGCCTACGGAATAGATAAACAATCCCATTAAGAGAACCAAACCCTATGTCATCATGTTATCGCGAAACTTACATACTATTGCTATTGCATAAAAAGCAACATCGTTTGCCCAAAAGAGAAAGGGGCACAAAGAACTAGAAATTTGATAGCAATCAAAGAATTCGCAACGTAATAAACTTCCAAATATGAAAAACCACCCCCTCCCCCTCAAAAAATGGGTAGTTATTCTTGCTGGTTTTCCACTCTACCATATGCAATTCCCGAGTTTTGAAAACTAAAGTGATGTCAAGTATTGATGGGCTAAATTATTTCACCAGTTATGGAGGTAGGGAATACGAAAAGAAGAGTAGTTGAAAACACAAACACCATAAAATAAGAATCATGGCACCTAATACACTCCATATCATAGCTGGGATATATAACAAAGAACAAGATGAAAACAGTCTCACCCTCGGCTTGAAATGAATTTTTGGAACATCGCCTTGGCATTCTGGTCGGATTGCAAACCGAGAATCCTCCTCCTCAGCTGTTGAATTCTTCATCATGAACCCTGCTACTCCATCACAAACATCCAGTGAGTTTCTAACATTAACATTCAAAAGCAAACCCTATCAAGTCTTGCAAACAAATAATCATATTTGTGATTTACAAATAAATATCTTCATATGGATCACCCACACGAAATGCTAATTCGCACAGATACCAATTTTTAACAGTTCTAAATGCTGTATGAGCTAGTATACGTATAAATAGGATACCCATCACACATAATAAACTAGATATACGTTACGTAATTTACACAGACAGATTAAGATATAAAGAGATTGGAGCACCAAAAATACTGAAGATGAATCAAGAAGAAATACAAATAAATTCAAAAATCATACAACGTGCTCATGCTTAAATTTTCGGAATTCGTACGCACTTGTGCACATTGAAACCCGTGGAGGTTGGATCGGATGCAAGGAAACAATCTGGGGTTTCGTTGGGTAGATGGATTGAGGAAAGAACACGCTTTTGATGCAGGGAAATGATGCCCTGCGGCTATCTGGGCTTTTGTTGAACAAGCCCCCGCTGGCGCTAATTTATACTCCTCTGTTTGAAACAAAAAACAAAAAAATGTAGTTCGAGAGAATAATAGGGGTTCAGTTAAAAAATAAAAAAAGAGAGAGAATAATTGGGATCATCTCTGTTTGAATTTTCCTTGTTTGGTACCTAGGAAAATAAAAGAAAATAAAAGGGGAGAAAAAAGAAAAAAAAATTTGAGGAAAGTTAAGAGGAAAATTTTTAGTTAAAATAGTGTAGCTTAGTTAATTTCCTTTCAACCCAAACAAAGGAAAAGAAAAAAAAATTATTTTCCTTTCTTTTCTTTGGTATCAAAGAAAGCCTTAGGCTCTATTTGGTAGTCAGAAAAAAAAAAAAAAAAAAAGGAAACAAGAAGGAAAGATTGAGGAAAGTAAGGAGGAAATTCTTTAGTTAATATAGTTTAGTTTAGTTATTTTTCTTTTCCTTTTCCTCTCAAATCAAACAAAGAGAGAATTTTTATATTTTTTCCCTTTACTTTCCTTTCTTTCATTTTCCTTAGATACCAAACAGAGCCTTAGGGTGGATTAACGTCAACTCACTCTAGTTAAGATAAATGATATTTTGTAATTTATATGGAGAGAAAATACATTGGCTATAATGAGAAAAACAAGCAAGAATACCAGAAATATAAAAAATACCGGACACATTTGAGTAGGATGATAATCTTGTCTGAAATGTTGGTTATCCGAACCATACCAAGTCGGTTCGTGTGATTTTTAACAGACCGGTTCGATTATTTTAATTTTCTACGTAGAAGATTGTGTACCATTCTTTATTTTTACAATATTAATTTACACTATTGCAGTATGTAAAGAAGAACCAAAGCCCTCTCTGCGAATCCTTTCCTTTTAGGACTGCATGTTTGTAATCATATGCATTTGCTTCTTTTTCAGTGTCTACTTAATGTGCGAAAGGGTGCAAGTTGATGCTTTTAAGTTTTAACGGTATACCAAGGTACGTTTAAGATTAGGTTCATGGTCTAAAATAAGTATATAATTGAAATACCATTTGGATTATTTACGGCCCACCACACGGTATAAATAAGTCGCATTGACCAACTTTGGCAAAAAGGCTCAGAAATTGTAGGGACTATGACCAACTACTCTTCTGTATGATAGCTTTGCTCTTTTAAAGAAGCATGTCCCTAGCTAATAGCTTCACTCTTTATTTCCGTTGTGATGGTTGCACCCCATGGACTGTTATGTGTGTTGGTGAATTTGATTATCTGACTTCCTAAAATCAAAGAAGTTTTCTTTCTTTTTATGATGTCCTTAACTCGATTCTCTTACTCTTAGGATGATTTGGACGTTAACGGAAAAAAGGTAAGTTACATACTACACTACAAGAAAAATCACTTTTTATAGGGTGTTAAAAATGCTATGGAATGATATTAGTGTTCATGAGAATATTGTGTTAGCCCCCGTTATTAAAAGGTTTTGTCTTTTCATAGTGTTTTTGGCTTGTTGTGCTTAGTATACTTTTAATAGAGTTTGCTATGGTATTTATGGTTTCAATAACGGTGGTTGCACACAGTGTTTGGCAGACTTTTGATTGCCTTTTTCGCATGCTATGAAATACACTATTAATTATTATAGGAATTGGAAAACACTATGGAATCGCTTTGATAGCATTTCCAACATGCTATCATACTAGACATTACAAACAAACGAAAATTGGAGATACACCCCCAAAGTTGAGTAACTCCAAAATTATGCATCTAATAGGGATAAAAACAATCAAAATAACGTAAGAACACAACAGAATTCACTCAATAAATTTATTAAACTTTAAAAGTAAGTACATCATCTCAACACAAGTAACAAAATTCATCTCTCAATGTTCAAAATAAATCCAGTTCAAAAAAAAAATTGTTCAATATAAATAACTATGCAAAAAAATTGTGATGGCATTTAACAAAAGAAGCATTCTTTCCACCAACAGCCGCATCCTCTCTTGAAGGCATCGTGCCGAACATTTCCTTGATTAACTGGGCATCTATGACAAAGAAGAAAAGTGCAAGTGAGAGATACCAAATGGCCAAAATTCCACTTGTTAGTGAACATACGCGAAATTTCCATTAAAAGTACAAAAGAGAAAATAGGCCTGTGCAAAATAGTGCAAGGGATAAGAAACCAAAGAGTGCTTTCTTTTATTCATGCTGATGCAAAGGAAAGAATGACCAAGGCCATTTTTCTCCATTAGTCTGGACCAATTGCCTGCCATGTTCAAATTCCACAAGTGACACCTTAGCATTTCATATGTCTGCTACTTGGAAGCAGTGATACAGTGAGGGCATGTAACTGCTGCAAAAAGAAGTGTGTTCGACTACAACTCCCTACCAAACGTTGAGATCAAGAATCAAAGTTAATGTCAATGCATAGAGTAGTATACAATGACCAGAGGACCTAGCAGGGTTCCATGATGAAATTGTCTAGAGGAAAACATTGATCAAGAATAAAACCAACTTCAAAGTAGCACATTGTACAAATAATCAATTGTTAGTCGAATCCATCCTATACCAAACGTGGGAATAAATAATAACAGAGTGGATCCATATACCATATGTAGGAAATGTATCCAACTTTGGAAAGACAATAGAGGCTAATATGAGCCTAGAAAGTAGTGGCACGAGGTATTTCTCTTGGGAAATTCCAACGGAAAAGGAAGCATAGCATAGTAATGTATTCTGATCTTTATCTCCAGGATGCTCTGGCTTTCAGCTGCCATGGAACCTTTTGCAATGGGTCAATTTTATTGCGTCAAGTGTGTCTATTTCATTTCAGGATCCTACTAAATTTTCAGGTGCTCTTATCTTCCAACTATGGTGGAATAGATACGATGTTCCATCACTTTTAAATTGAACGGCAAAAAAGAAATATACACTGAGCATACAAGGGCGCAACAAACAAGTACCTAGATGGACATTTATTCAATGGTTGGATATAAGCTAAGCTGTGGAAAGTGCTCCTCTTCCACCATAGACTGGGAGCTTCCAATTCTGCTTTTATATGAAGTCTTACCAATTAGGTCATCATAGCACTTCCATTTAGTGGAATTACCATCTCATGCCCATCACCACCAAGTGATTGCTCAATGCCCACAAACTAACAGCAATAACTTAAATTTCTAGCAACAAATTAAGCAAATAATGGGAAGATGGAAAATAAGGGAAAGGTGGGGAACATTTAGAATCATCACAGGGCTAATAGTAAGAAAATCAAAACCACTCATCCCCGAGAGCCCAAGACAAGAAATTTCACTCTGGTCCAGGGTATTGGGCAGTGCCGCAATGGGTATAATGCATAGATCAAATGCCAAACTGATACAAATGTCATTGGTATACTCTAGGTTTGGTCCCATAATCAGTTCAATAACTCAATCTTCGGGACCGCAGGCTCTTGTTCTTTTCCCACCAGACTTTTGAATTGTGAGGGTAAAAAGCATTACCTTTGGAATGCCAGGTGCGGTAGATGATGAGGTTTTGATAAGATCCTAAATCTTCTGGACTATAATCCCAATCACCAGCAGAGAGATAAAAGAGAACAAAGATGGAATATCAACAATTTGCGATTCAGTTGCGAACCAGCTCAAATACATCAGAAGTTGAAGTCTAACAGAGTCGGAAATACAGTGAAAAGAATGCATTCTTTCTCCTCCCATGAAAAATGAAGCAAAGAGGAACTTCAACCAAACACATTTAAATACTAGCTGAGCAACCTAGCTAGGAAAATAAATAAATTATCGTTCAATGGTGGCACAATGAGCATAGTGATCATACAGAACATAAATGAAATTTATTGTACAAGCTCATACAAAGATAGGCATACAGGGTTGTTGAAGACTTTTTAATAGATAAAAGAAGTACATAACCAATCCTTTGCTACCTGGACAAGATAAAATGGCAGGATCGACCTATGTGAAAACCCTACTTGCCATTTGAACAATGCCTATTGTCACCTACACACAGCAAAGACCACTTCAGGCAGTACTTATGACAGGAAATCAAAGACAGTAGTCCAGGAAGTGTCCACAAATAAGGTATTCTCATTATGCAGAAAATGACAACCTTACAATTCAGTAGGAAGAGGTGAATACCCTGTAATACATATCATAAAACGAAAAAGGAATCTCTAATATTGAAACATCAATAGTTAACAGTTTAACACCAGTTTCAAACGCTTGATGCCCAAATTCTTGAAGTGAATGAGGCTTACCTACTGAATTTTTAGGGTAATCCAACTTCTCAAACGTATTTTTCGAAACCATGCATTTCATATTTGATTGGTGTCGGACAATTGTTTTCGTTTACAATCACATTGAGAGATTTACAACAAAAGCTTTGGAGGTCTTGCTTTCTTCTACTCTAACATTAAACATGGAGTATTCCAATCATTTCATGGGGTCAAACAAAGAAAAACAGGAACAGAGAAGCTAAAATATACTCCCTCCGTCCCAAAATTTTTGTCCGGTCCGCAAAACGAGAACTTGAAAATAATACAAAATTTTCAAAAAAAAATCAATTTGTTTTTTACAATTCACTAGATATCAACGAGTACTTTTAATTTATGAAAAAAGTTTGAAAGTTTTCTTTTAAAATATTTATTATTTTTAGGTCCTCGTTTTGCGGACCAGACAAAAATTTTGGGACGGACGGAGTAATTTCTCCATAGTGAAGTTCCTCAAAGTGATCTGCAACTATCCCAACTTATCATTAAATCTTTGACCTCTTTCAGCATTAAATGGACAGCTGTTGGTTATAGAAGATAAGAAAAGTCAGTGGCTTATGTACATCATGTGGACATAAACAATCATAGATGCAACTATGCAAATAAATCTATAGAGGGGGAGAGAAATACAAGCATAGCAATTAATCTTAGCTTCCATGAAAGATACAAGAGACGTAATTTTATAATGCCCATTCGTTTTGCTACATTGCAATATATTAATTTGTGGAAAAACACCACGAAGGACAAATACACAATGGGGAGGTTAATAGGAGTACCCGAGTGTCGAATTCATGTAGCGTTCTCTTCTCTTATCTCTCCTATCTGTTAGTCTATCAATCTTCTTGGTCCTCCACAGAAACAAATCCTCGCAAGCCCTGGAGATCAAACAAACCAACTCAGTGGACAATTCAACAGAAGGGGATAAAAACTGAGGCGTATAGGCCAACCATTAGGCACAAACAATAACCTTCTGACTTACAAAAAAAACAATAACCTTGTGACTTTACCAGGCAAATGACCACTGCCCAGGATCATTTCTCTCTAGCAGATGAAACCATCAAGATTAACCCTAAAACTACTGGGGCAATATAAACCTACCACAAGGAAAACTATAAATAAACCCAAAACAATTATGGGCCCATGAATCATAATCTCCAAATTGCACCACACAAATCCAAGAAAACCCTAGAAGAAAAAATTGTCAATAGTTATTTGTTTCACTTACTTGAATACGAAGACGAGTCGCGAATGGTACTTCCAGCAACACAACTTGTTCGGTAAAATTTCTCGACAAGAGAAAAAACCCGCTTGATTTGTTGGATGAAAACCAGTAGGAGAAGCCAGCTTGTTTTGGCAGTGGAGAGAGAAGTGTTCCCACATCTTGCAAGGGCAGAGTATTAGATGTTTGCTTTAATAATTTGACAGTGGCTAAAAATAGCAACTGAATTCCGTATGGCCATTGAATTAGTTGAGGTCTTGTTCACATTAGGAAAGAATAGTTCTAAAGGGGCCTATAAAAAAATCCTTCAAGAAACTGATCAGCTTCTCTTTGAGTGATCAATATTCAAGAGCAAATAAAGGAAATTCTTGCTACTTTTACAGAGTTGTTTGCCACTTGGTTCCAGCAGTATTATGGTTCTGATGGTTATAGATACATGATTGTATAGTCGGATTGAGAGTGATGATATTGACCACATTCACGTGTAGCAGATTTGAGCTGGGGAGGCTCAGAATGCTCGGCTTCATAGTCGGCTACCAATAGTCCCCGCACGAGCAACCTCCATTAGTGAAATGATGATAACGGATTGGATCCCTAATAACAATATTCCGGCGCTCAATATTTGCTACGAGTTTGGCAAAAACATGACAGTCACCGCAGATCCTAAGGTTTTTCCTGATCCTAATCGTTCCTTCCTTTTGCAAACTCATCATACCAAACACAATTGCTAGTTTCTCACTGTGATATGAGAGTGAGTCTTCTTTCTGCTCCCCTTCCAGATCTTGTAAGACAAAATCTGTTTGAGGAACGTAACCCAGTTCCTTTAATCTCCAAATCAACTGCTTCAGCTTCATGCTAATCGCTACGATTTGTGGGTGTGAGTTATCTCCTAATATGAAAGCATGGATCTGTTTATTCACTTCAATCCAGCTGCAACCCGGTTCCTTCCTCACTCTTCGATCCCTCATGGCCATCCTCACTTCTGCAACATCTTCCCACCTCTGAGAATTTGCATAAATATTGGACAAAAGAATGTATGTTCCTGCATTGTTAGGCTCGAGGTTTAGAATTTTCTTGGCGGAATATATAGCAAGGTCCGTGTTGCGGTGTACCCTACAAGCACCAAGTAAAGTTCTCCACGTCACAGCATCTGGTTCATATTTCATTTCATTGATAAGCTTAACTGCTTCATCAAGCTTCCCAGCTCTTCCGAGGAGATCAACCATACAACCGTAGTGCTCTTTCCCAGGCTCAATCCCAAAACATGTCTTCATCGATCGAAAGTAGTATTGCCCGTCTTCTACAAGCCCTGCATGGCTGCAGGCAAACAGAACCCCAACTATTGTAATATAGCTCGGTTTGGTTCCTGAAGCTTTCATCGATTCAAACAGTTCCAGTGCTGCACGACTGAAACCATTTTGTGCTAAACCTGTGATCATGGTGCTCCAAGAGATGACATCCTTATCCACCATCCGAGTAAAAGCAGGGTTTGCATCCTCCAGACTGCCACACTTGCAATACATATCAAGAAGAGCATTGTTAAGGGTTAGATCTTGTTTGAACTTGATTACATGAACATGGGCTTGTCTCCCCAATTCCAAAAGTGCTAAACCAGTACAGGCTGTGAGTACACTAGTTAGCGTGGCTTGATCAGCCAAAAACCCTGCTTGTTTCATCCTCTTGAAAAGATTCAAAGCCTCATCACCATCAGTGTTCTGAGCAAAACCCCCAATAATTGAGTTCCAGACAATTGAATCGCCAGTTACCATCTCATCGAAAACATGCAGGGCATTACGGGTTTCTCCCCATTTAGAGTAAATATCAATGAGAGCACTCCGGACGAAGACATCAGAGTCTAAGCCGGTCTTGATAATACTAGAGTGGAGCTGTCTAAGGTCGGGTAACCCGCGACAGGCTCTCAAAACAGAAGAGTAAGTGAACATATTAGGTCTGATGCCGTCTCTAAGCATTAGAATCAAGAATTCCAAGGCCTTGTCGTTGAGCATGGCAGTAGTAAAGGCAGCCACCATGGTTGTCCAAGAGACGACATTTCTGTGGGGCATTTGATCAAACAGCTCTTGTGCTTCATCCAAGAGATTGAATTTGACGTAGATGCTGAGGAGGATGTTAACCAAGAACGTTTCGGGTTGGTGACCTCGGGAGAAAAGGTGCTTGTGCACGAGCCTGGCTTGGTGAACGGCATCTCGGGACAAACAGCACTTGAGGAGCTCGGAATAAGTGACGGAGGCTGCCCATAAGTTGTGGTTTTGCATTGAATCAAGGGCTTTCATGGCCATGGGGAGGTCTCTTTTGTAGCAGAACCTGGTGAATTCATCAATTATTAAATTGCAAGATTCGGAAGCAGCGCCTGTGGCTGTAGCGGTGGCGGTGGTGGTGGCGATGAGAGAGTAGGGGCGGGAATGTAGCAGCAGTCGCGGTCGCGGTGATTGGCCGCAGGATGGGAGGAGGAGGAGGAGGATGCACTTGAACCGCGGAGGAAGAGAAGTTGCTTTCATTTGGCAGTGACACTGGAAGTGTAGCAAGCTTGATTTCGATTTCGTTTCATGGAGGGAATTTAAATTCATTAGTATAACCAAGCTTATGGTTTTGTTTCGGTATAAACAAACCTTTTTTAAGAAACATAAATTTATTAAGATCAAATACTAATTTATTTTCAAATAATATTTTTTTTTTATATTTTATGTATTTTTTGCATTTTACAATATGAATGTTTTTTATCATTAAAATATCATTGAGATTGATAAAAACGTATTTAAAGTCTCTTAAGAGTTTTTGATATGGAATGAGATATGATTCAATGTATCCGAGTCCATTTTAAAAAATAAAAATTCATTTAGATTAAGTGCTAAATTGTATTTTATTAATGAGATTTTCGTACTTCAATTGCATTATAATAATGTTTACAAGAAGAATGTCTCGGATCATTAAATAATTATCGATATAGATAGAAATCGTCTTTGTAGTACCCAAAAATGCTTAGAACTAAAATGTTATTCTTAAACGACGTCGTTGGGTACATGACACAGGTTCAACCTGCGTCATGACGTGGAAAATAAAATTAGAAAGAAACCAAAATTCCATATTACTATTTACTTTCACACTGTTCCCCTCTCTTTGGATACAGAAAACAGAGAGGGTGTGAGAAGAAGACGATGAAGACCGCCGCCACCGGCGACGACCACCACCACCACCATCGCGTACCACACCGGCGAAGAAGACGCTTCCACTTCCTGCGAGGAGGAGGCGTTCTTCTGGAACTCCGACGAGGTTCGAATCACGCGGATGAGGTTCGAACCATACACAACGAAGGTCTCTCTCTCTCTCTCTCTCTCTCTCTCTCTCTCTCTCTCTCTCTCTCTCTCCTCGTTTCAATTAGTTTTGCACAAAAATTAGGGTTCAAATTCGGAAACCCTAGATTCCCTAAATTGCAGTGGTGCTTTGATAATTTGATTTGTTAACCCTTAATTTGAACTTGTTGGTTGCACAAGCATTTTTTGCTTGGAATCATGACATTTTTCCTTGTCACGATATTGCTGCTGAATTTGGTTCATATGTTCTATTAATTAATTTATGCCATTAGCACTTATTGGTTGCACAAGCAGACCTTTTACTTTCCCATTGTTATATTTGGGATTCCTTGATGTTCTAACTGGAAATACTGTCCCAGACTTCATAACTTGTTTCAAATTTTGATTGAATTTGACTATATATCTTAGGGTTTTGAAGGGTAGGCTTGGAGGAGTTTCTATGTGGATTTTGCCGAAAGTTTAGGTGGCCTGAGAAGTGATAACTCTCGCTTGCTTTATTTATTTGAGGTGTTTTTTGTCACTTATTTGACAAATAGCATAGCAGTTGTTGTAGCTGCAACATGCCTCTTGCTTCTAGCATGTGACCAAAAAAATGATGTTCTTAGTCACTGGTGGACAAGGTGGTGAGGGCAGGGACCCATTCCTGAATATTTAAGTAATCTTATTTTCTCCATGTATATTTTCATATTCATACCAAAATTCAATGTTTGGACCCTTCAAAACCTGGGTAATTTTACTTTAGCTCATTCAAGATTGTTGTGACTTATTTGGCGAGAAAGGCGAAGGGACGAGATGTCATTGCCAAAAATTAAGAGTCTTTTTCTTTCTAGTTTGTTTAGTTGTGAGTTGAGGGAGAGCTATCCTTTCCTTGATCAATTTCTTGAAATGTTCTGTATTTTTGGCGTTTTGAACAAGGCTTTGTCTATTGAGAAGTGGAGTGTATACATATGTGTGTGTGTGTGTGTTGTTGTTGTTTTCTTTTTGGCCTTCTATTCTTTGCTTTCTTTTATATGTGGGTGGCATCCCTTGATGCTTTTTAATAAAACTATTACTTGTGAAAGATATTTTTTTTTCTGGGTTTCCTCTTTATTTTTTTTGAACAGCAAATAACTTTATTAATCTCGAACGAATACAAAGACTAAAAGGGAAGAAGGGTAACACAGTACCACATCAAATGCCTTTTTCCGCAAATGTCCTCTATTTCACATAATAGGTTGAGTTTAACCATTGAACCAGTAGCCCATGTGTCACAGTTATATTAGAATTTGAAAGGGGTGGTCATGTTGGATGTGTCATCTCTGAATCTTGTTATCCTGTAAATTGAAGAATCGCCGGAGGCAGAAGCTATGGTTGGGCACGATGAGTCAGGTTCATCTGAGAAGTCCCCGAATGATTTTCCAACCTTCAATGCTGAGAATATGCAGAATAATATTGAAGCTATCTATTACAAGTTTGTTTGTACATATATTTTTCTGCTTTAGAAAATGAGCCCCATCAACCTCTGTATTCTGAACATAGGAGCATGTGATGATAGTGAATGGGACCTTTTAGCAAATTTGTAAGGGATTAGATTTGGTATATCTTCAACTATTTGTCACGTTATAATTTCTATGAACTGCGGATTGTTTACATCCGCAACCAACGGGTCCAGCTCTTGCCGAAACAAAGCCTGAGAGAGATGCTAACCAGGCTTACTAGGTAGCTTCTAATTGTGCACTCTCAGGGTTGTTTGTGGTTACTCTTTCTATGGAGTAATCTCAAGACCTAAGATAATACGGTTTATTCTTCATAAACACTTGTATAGAGTTTTATGAAAATGTCAAGAATGTGGGACAAAACATGGAGGCAAGCGATATCTTCTGTGAACTTGATGTAGGGAAAAGGATTTAGTAGCTGACTTGAGAAGTAGACAACATTGTTGAATTTTGGTTGTAAACCCATGAACCTGCACTTGCTTTTTCTGGTCTTTTTGCTGCGTAGATTGTTTTTTCATAATTTTCTTAATTGTTTGCTTAATTGTCTAGCCAAACATTTGCACATTGATGCTAAAAGCTGGGTCTCTTTGTTTGTGCAGCCGAATATTTATGTCTATCATTGCTGGGGTCATTGCTGGAATTTCGGGGTTTACTGGGTCGACTGGATTTGTCTTTTATTTCGTTGTCATGGCAATTACTTTAGTAGGACTCATTGCAAAGGCTGGGTTTACGATCCATTCACACTTCGATTCATGGAACCACATTATATTTGACGGCATTCTGGGTGGGCTTATGTTAACCAAGAACGTTTCGGGTTGGTGACCTCGGGAGAAAAGGTGCTTGTGGACGAGCCTGGCCTGGTGAATGGCACCTCGGGACAAACAGCACTTGAGGAGCTCGGAATAAGTGACAGAGACTGCCCATAAGTTGTGGTTTTGGATTGAATCCAGCGCTTTCATGGCCCTGGGAAGGTCTCTTTTGTAGCAGAACCTGGTGAATTCATCAATTATTCCATTGCAAGATTCGGAAGCAGCGCCTGTGGCTGTAGCGGTGGCAGTGAGAGAGTAGGGCGGGAATGTAGCAGCAGCAGCAGCAGTGGTGGTGGTGGAGTAGTTTGAGGTAGATGTGGCACTTTGAATGGGAGGAGGAGGATGCATTTCAATCGCGGACGAAGAGAAGTTGCTTTCATTTGGCAGTGACACTGGAAGTGGAGCAAAGTTGATTTCATTCAATGAGAGAATTTAAATTCATTAACCAAGCTTTGATTTCCTTTTAGGTTGTTATCAAACCTGCAATTTTAAAAATTTGAAAGAGATATTATAGGAAAAGGAATTCCAAGCTTTTTGATTTTGAGCCCTTTTAATATTTTTTCATAGGATAACCACACTGAAAACCGTACCATAAGATAATTACATAAATACCATGTATATGTATATATACTTATAACAGCAGTTGGATTCATGCGTTACTCGTGAGGTACTTGCTTTTCATCTTGCATTTTTTTTATAGTCTTAACATTATATTGCTAACATTAATTTAACTCTTTGCTTTTTGGTTGAATTTGATACGTATGAAGACTCATAATGAAGCTGGAATTTGCTAACTTTAATTTATGTTATTTCGGTGTCGGATAATGGATATTTATTGTCTTTGAACTGCATAGTATGTTAGTTTGTTGTTGGATATTTTGTTGTTGTTGGTGAAAAATTGAACCAAAACTGATAAATGTGGTCTGGTTATAGTTTAGATGAAAATAGAATTGGTGGTCTTGGTTCTGGTTTCAGTTTTAGGTATATGCTTCAATTTCAGATTTGATTTTACCAATACTCGAACCCTAATGCACCATTGCCCCATCCCTACATTTGTGACACAGATTATTTAGTGCCTGGCCACCCTCCCAAGCCTCTCCACCTTTCCACATCAATGTGGAATCCAAAACCAAATGTATGATCCTTGCGTCAATATGTGGTGGTAGAAGGGCCTCTTACTATATTGACATTTCTTCACACACAATGAATAATCTCGATGAGAAGTATTTGTCTTCAATAAATTATCAAACCAATCAATCATGCTAAAAATTACAGTAGTGGACTTTTTATCAAAAAGATACAGTACAAAACATTTTTTTTTTTTTTGAGGAAAAAGAAAGCTCATGTTAGATAAAAAAAAATTCATTTATTTTATGATATATATCAACAAAATGATTGTTTTAATTTTAAGGCCAAACAATAATGATCCAACAAAAATCAATGCAAGGAATTTCCTATGTCACAAATACGAACCTTGAAAGAGTAGACCAATAGCACAAAGCCAATGCAAATATTAATTTTTTTTCCTTCATTTCTTTTCTTGTAGTTTCATCATACATCTCTGATACATTTCTTTGATTAGGGAAACAAATATTGTAAGCAAACCAGACATTCCAATTTGTAATTTACATATAATTTCGTATTTATATTGGTAATGGAGAAATACTATACTATTTTTTATTGAAGTTCTCTAAATGGATTAACAAAAATGTCTTTTTTTTAGGGTCTTCTAACCTCGCATAAAGGCAAATGAATTTGGATTTCAATACACATTTAGAGGCAAATAAAAAATTTCACTTCGAATTTCGGACCTCAACATCCTGCTGCTCATGGTGTTTCACGATCAGTATTGGAAATGAACGGAGAAGTAGTGGAATGCGCGGAACCACATATTAGATCACCCGGTGTGGCACGAAGCCGCTGACGCCGCGTACGCTCCTATGCCGCTAGCTATGCCCTGCTTGGTCCCAACCCGGTGGAGGATTCCCGAATAACAATACACTTTTATAGATATTAATATACTTTTTTCGGATATCGATATACAGAGTATTTTATTAACCGAAGGTTAGCATTTTTTTTTTAATCATGCCTTTTATCTTGATTCGAAAGTAGTACTACTATGGCCCAGTTTCCCACTTGATTTTATCAGATTTTGATAAAATCAACCCTAGATTTTATCAAGTGTGGAAGAAAGATCTGAGATTTTTTCAAACTTTCTTCCCACTTAATAAAATCTATGGTTGATTTTATCAAGTGGGAAACTGGGCCTATATGTCTCAAACGGCTTGATCTGTTAGTGACACGTAGGCAGCTTACTCTGGTATCGAGCGCATCATATTACAGCTCTGAGACAGAGAAACCCTACGTCCGCCTCACTTCGCAAGCCCTAATCCACATTACCTTCCCGCCTCATTCTCCCGCAGTCGATCAGATCTTGCTTTCTAGGGCAGGGCAGCTGAAAATGGTGAGATTCAACACAAGATTTCACACCAACCTCACTTCTTCTATCTCTATAATGCATCCATAGACTCGTACACAGATATACATACAGTACATAAATGTATAATTTTTTTTTTTGTGGTTGCCTGTAGCCGTTCAAGCGATACGTGGAGATCGGAAGGGTTGCTCTGGTCAACTACGGGAAGGAATATGGACAGCTCGTCGTCATTGTCGATGTCATCGATCAGAACAGGGTACGTGAATCTGCATGCCTCTCTTTTTTCCAACTTTCTCTACTTTAAGAATACGATTTATTACTTTGGAATTGTGAATGAAAGATGAACATTGAAAGTTGCGGAAGAAAAACTAAGCATCTTGTTGTTTTCGGTCCATCTTGTTCTGTGATATTGGTTAGGATCATAGGATGTTTAATTTAGTTGATGCAGGTCTGGATGAATCATAACACCGAGCTTAATTTCTAGTTACGGCCGGGTTAATTTAAATTGATTACGGGGTTATCTGATAGATTGACCTGCAATAATACCTACAGCGTCTCCCAATTCGAATTCGACCTACGCGACCACAAACTTAACACAGTTTTCAATTCACCCAATGCTGAATGGAATGAATGCATTTTTTTAGTAATATTTGGTAGTACAAGTCCATTACTAGATCCTGGGTCTTTAGATTATATTCAGTAATGAGAAAGTTCTGTTTAGGAGTTTTGGTAGTACAAGTCCATTATGAGTCATGACATCCTGGGTCTTTAGATTATATTCAGTAATGAGAAAGTTCTGTTTGCCTGGGGAGTTTCATTTTGTTATTGTCTTTCTCGTGGACCATAACGGAGTTTGTTTTATGAAGTGGCTTAGTGGGGTACAGAGTATTTGGATCCTTTTGTTCCCTTTTTCAATATATGTCCTAGCATACTACTTACATACTGGATGAATTTCTTGGAATATGTTTGATTGATCAAGAAAGGTGCTTACTCCCTTTTAGATGTATACCACAATGGATTTGGCCATCTTACCTAGGATTTTTGCTCACGTCCAGGCACTTGTTGATGCCCCTGATATGGTGCGGACACAGATGAATTTCAAGAGGCTTTCGCTCACAGATATCAAGATTGACATCAAAAGGGTTCCAAAGAAGAAGACTCTAATTGCCGCCATGGAGGCTGCTGGTGAGTGCAAAGTGGTTGCTTCTTCATATTCCTGTTGTCGTCTGTATGGCTTGAATTTCTAAACATTCATGGCAGATGTCAAGAACAAGTGGGAGAGCAGCTCTTGGGGCAGGAAGCTTATTGTGCAAAAGAGAAGGGCTGCTCTTAATGATTTTGATAGGTTCAAGCTTATGCTAGCAAAAATCAAGGTTTGCAGACTTGCAGTACTTCCATTATACTGCTTTATTATGTTTCCCTTCTTTGGTGATAAGTTTTTCCCTTCTTTGTTGATTTGTCGTCAATGATGAAGTGGAAATGCTTAGATGGTGACTTGTTGATTCTTGTTATAGCAAGTTGACAGTCAATCCTTTTAGGGGTGCTCCATAGCTTGACTCTATCCCACAACCCACGGTGCACTGTCAGATGTTTATATAACCTGCCTAATAGGGTAATGGTTGCATTAAGGACTAGACTCCAGAAACTTGTGTGCCGTGTTCTGCTAAAATTGTGTTTTTCGAATCATAGACTTTGGTTGGTTTGAAATTTAGACTGTGACCTTATCAGTTTATTAGACAAATTAGAGTACTATCGGTAAAATTGGATTTATTTCATAAGTTGTTGGAGTCAGAGCGCGTTTGGTTCAGAAGAATTTGATTGTAAACGTGACTTTGCAGAAAGCTGGAGTTGTGAGGCGGGAACTTGCAAAGCTTAAGAAGCAGAGCACAGCCTAATATCTTTCTTACCTGGTGATTTTGATGTGGGGTTTTGCTAGTTGTGTTGGTTCCTGTTTTTTGGATCAGTTTTCATTTCAACTTATTATGAATTAGTCACAGGAAGAGAGAAGCCTCCGGTGTTTTTGTTAATGTTGTCAGACTCTATTTGTAGTTTCTGGTTTGTCGAATATTGTTTAGACTTGATTTGAATCAATTATTATTGCCATTTGAGACAGCTAGTGCTTGAATTTTATTTTTTTATTTTTTCATTTTTTCATTTTTTGGGTTGATTCTATTGTTGGTTTTGGAATCAGCACTGATACCTTGTGTTTGCACATTGATACTGTGGATGCTTGGAGTGCTATATTGCATCTTTTACCAATATCTGCTTAGCAAAAAAAAATTCTTTTACCAATATCTTTATTAAGAAAATTAGCCAACAAGCCACAACACGTATTTCAATGCACTCTTATTACTTTTCAATATTTTTTCACACATTTTTATATATTTTCCACATATTTTCATATACTTTTTAAATTTTAATGATAGCCCATTGAGCTGTTTTTAGCATTTTTCTTATTGAAATAATATCGTTTTATACTAGTATGGAGAATAACATTTCTTAGGTATTGTTTAAACTTTAAAGGCACACATGTTAGATAACTTCGTTGTACCATCTTCTTTTATATGAAAATAATTTGTATTTTTGTTTGAGCCTTGGGTTAGTCGAGGGCCATGAAAGGTAGGTTGAGGCATGCAGTTGTATCCAACTCTTCTTATTAGGGGAATGAGTCGAATGACCACCGCCTTTGGTGCAAGTAAAAAAGTAAGAATATTATCTTAGGATCAACCAACGCTCAGGACGGACACGACACGACAAAAAATAGACATTCTTAATTGACTAGGCTAGACAGCTGTATCAAGCACCAAGGAACAACCATGGCGCTGGCGCGACTTAAGCACTGAAACATGCACATTTTTTTGTGTTTGTGAAGTAACGAAGCCAGTTTTTTTTTTTTTTTTTTTTTGAGAAATAGGAAGAAATATCATTAGATAATAATCAAGCATACAACAAGTCCCAAAAGAACCTAAAGCATCTTAACAACAAACAACAGAAACTAAATAACATAAATAAGAGTATAATCAAGAGGGCTGAATAGAAAATCCATCACAGCTGTCCGGGTGAGGAACAAAAGAAGACAATAAATATACTTTCTTTCTTATACGATAGGTTGAATAATTTGGATAGTATTATTGGTTGTTTTAGTTTTTTATTATCACAAATGTACAAGTATAGTTGCACAATTCATAATGATATATTACCATTGTCATAATGATATATTACCATTGTCTATAGCATAATACCGGTAAGATCGGATCGAATCCACAGGGACCGAGCGTGAAACTTGTCTTGCGCGTGATGGTTTTAGCCTTAAAGCGGCAAACTTTGATTTGCGATTTGGAGTGAGATTCTCTCGACTTCGAGAACGACTTGGAATTGATTGAAAACTAAATTAAACTAAGGCAAGGTCTAGGGGATTTCAACACCCATGACTTAGGCCTATTCATTCTCCTCTAAGATACTTGGCTACGTGTGATCAAAGAGGTTAACAAACCCGGTCTTTGGTACACAAAATCAATCATATCCCTTTGCTAAACAAACAATGTGTGCAATATGGCGAGGAGAGCGAAGCAACCGAAGTCACGGGGTGTTAATCACCCCATGACCGAGCCTACGTAAACTACTCGATCATTACTACGAGAATCATGACTATAAACTTGAAGGAAATAAAGAGCATGACAAATGCGAAAATAAAGTTGATTTCTTGAAAGATCTAAGTAGTAGGAACAACTTTAAACCTAAGGAAATTAACCAAACACAATTATTTAAGTGAGATTTCAAGGGAGAAAGCTACAAAATGAAGAACGCGAAATAACCGACGAAAACAGAAATAAACTAGATTTAAAGAGAGATCTTGAGTGTAGCTACAACATTAATACACGAGAAATTAACTAGAAATGGAAACTTACATGAGTTCTTGAAGGAAAATCAAATTACAAGCTATGGAGGTTTTCCTCCTTAAACTAAACTAAAGTGAAGGGGAGAGAGAGAGAGAGAGAGAGAGAGAGAGATAAGATAATATTTATACAAGTGACCCTCTCTCTCCTCTAAAATACCCTAAAAATAATCAAAAAGGTGAAACATATCCCAAATGGAAATAATTAAAGAAGCAAAAAGTGGCCCGGACAAGGTTTGGATCGATCCAAAATACCTTAAGAAATTTCCCACGTAGCCACCCTCTGTTTTCTCACTAAAATAGTTTGGATCAATCCAAAATCATTTCGGGAAGATTTTTTAACCAACTTCGTGGGCACGCCCCGACTTCGTCCGAATTCGGAATGCGGCGATTCTTGAACCGTTGGAAAGCTCTATGAGTCTACTTTCAAACCCAATGGACCTCATCTTCATGGCCTTTGCATCTTGAGAGAAATTAGCCTTTTCCTATCAGTGTATCAGATTTCCTCAAGGCTCGTAGCTCTAGATTTCTTATTCCTTTGTTCCGGGCCTTCCTTGAACCTTCCAAAGTTTCTCGAATCGACTTCTAAGCTTTGGCGATTGTCCTCCATGGCATCGAGGCACCTTGGGTGCTTCCGGATACAACCGGGGATTGTTTGGAGCTTTGGACATGCCCTTTTAGCTCCGATTTTCTGAAACTCATCAAAAACACAACTCGCGCAAAATCAATAGTATAAAAGCACAAAATGCACATGTGTGTGATGAAACGAGCGAGATAAGCCCATATATATACAACATTTGGGGCTTATCATATCACAAAAATATTATTTAGCGGAAACAAAATTCATTTTTTACTATAGTGGGAAGACGATATTTTAACTATAGTGGACGTGCTGGCAGCATCAGCCATTGTTTCAAATTCAATATATTAAAGTAGAATTCAATATATCATCTTGACTTTATATATTAACTCCACAACCCTTTTAACAAAGAGAAGGGGGCGAAGAAGAAGACAACTAAAACTACGACTGAAACACCAACTTTTCATTAAAAATGCTTCTTTTGTGAAAACTCGGCTGAGAGTGGCAAATTTAGCTTGATACATCAAAGTAGAAATTTTAAACTACATGTTATACTGTCGATCACTAGTCATTTTCTTTATATCATCTTAGCTTTATATATTAACTCCACAACCGTTTCAACGTAGAGAAGGCGGTGAAGGAGAGAATAAGAAGAAGACAACTAAAAGTTAGCTTGAAACACATACTTTTCATAAAAACTGCTTCTTTCTTACATGAGAGTGGGAAAATGGTATTTTTTAGGAAAACTCGGCTAAAATTGGCAAATTTGGCTGGATACATTGAAGCAGAAATTTTTTGTCAATCATTAGTCTTTTTATTTATATCATCTTGGCTTTATATATCAACTCCACAACCATTTCAACATAGATAAGGTGGTGTAGGAGAGAAGAAGAAGCAACTAAAAGTAAGACTCAAACACCAACTTTGCATTAACACTGCTTTTTTCTTACATGAGCAAACCCAGATCCATACAAATACAAACAATAACACAAGGAAAATGAAAGGAAACACATAAGAACCCTAAAAGAAACCCCACTGAAATTGGTTCTCCATCTTTCCTCAGCAAACACACAACATTAATTCAACAACAAACAACATAACCAAACACACAAGAAACTGAAAGGAGAGACACAAGAAAACCTTAAAAGGGCACCGACATAATAATGCTAGCTAGCTAATACGCTAGTTTGCTCATGTCCATATAGATCACATCCTAAAATTCTTCCCAGCATTGCCATCACTGGGTCCGTCTCCGTTGGTTTTCCCAGGGTGCTGCTGAGATCCCTCGGGCTTGTTCAAGCCAGTGGCCAGAGTGAGATCGAGGTTCAAAGGCTGCAGCGGTGGAGGTGGCCCAGCCGGGGGTGCCAGCCTAAGCTCCAAGGGGTCATTGAAAAGATTTAATACCCTCGAAGGAGTCGTAGAAGGCCCCACTTCAACCCTCTGTGTAGGTGCACAGATCTGATCACAACGCTGCTTGGCCGTCAGTTCCCTGATTTTCTCAATTCCTGAGCACCCCACAAGGTGGTTAAGGAATTCAGCATGACACGGAAACATTCTTCTACATCTCGCGCAAACCAACATGAGGACTTCTTGGAGGTACGATGACATCTAAGTCCACATTTGAGGTAGAGTCATACCCTTTAGAGACATCTTTCATGTTAGAGTCTTTAGGTAAAACCCCATCTCCATTCATTTTCTTTGAATGAGAAGAGAAATTTTCTCTAACTCTCTTTTCAAGTGTGCAAATATTGTGAAGAGGACTATCCATTTTATAGGAGGAGATAGGGTGGTACATGGCCCTCGAAGGGCATTTAGGGTTTTTCGCAGTGATGAGTTGTCTAATACATGGCTATACTGGTGTAACTATTCAGTACTGTGGGAGCACAGCTACGTCATTCCGACATCGCGCATTCATGTAAGGTCCATACACTTAGTTGTGGACCTCACGGGAATGTGTGGTGGTGGAATGGTCTTGAGCACCACGTGACCATGCTCCGGGAGTACTGAATTATGACACTATGATGGTGGGGTTCGTTGGGTTGTACTCATTAAATGGGATTAAGAGTAGTTAATGAGGGGGCAGTAAGTGACAACAACATAGTTGAAATTCAAATGGGAATCTCTTAACAAAGGTGGGGATGGAAGTGATGAGATGAGGAGATCGATTTGAAGCTTTTGAAAACTTTTTTAATTTAAAAGTTATTCTTGTGAAATATCAAAATTCAAAATTCTGAAGAAAAATAGTATATATGCACGGAAAAAAAAACATATAGAACAATTCTTGTGCAATTGCATCAAATTATAGAGTTGATTTACTACCAAAATGAGATAATGAAACTGAATCGTGTAATGGATTTATATAGTGGTATAGCGCAGTCTATTTTTTTTTTACCGACATAAAGTGACAAGTTGTACGCTCAATAGCGCCGTCATTTTTCCTTAGCCCCGTAATGTGTCCTTTTGGAGTCATATCTATAATTGATCATGTAAATTGACCACATGCATGCCTCTAGTTCTGGAGATTTTGACACATCATCTGGCATAATTAATTACAAGCTAAGTATGCTTTACAGCGCCGACATATATGTATTTGTCTAATAAATAAAATAACAATTGAATTTTCTTTTGCACTTATTCAATCCATGTAGTGTCATATCCTTTTTGAGACATGTCTATAATCGATCATGTAAATTGACCACGTGCATGACCTCTAGTCCCGGGGATTTTTACACGTCATCTGACATTATTAATTATAAGCTAAGTATCGTTTACAGTGCGTATTTGTCCAATCAAATAAAATGATGATTTAATTTAATTTTGCACTCACTCAATCCATCGCTTAAATAGATTATGTACATCATCATCAGTTGTTCTGAGGTTACAACTTCAACGACATGATGAGACAAGTACGTTGAACAACGCCGCAATTTTTGGTAATTAATCGTTGACAGTTTGTAACCATCAAACCAAATTTAGCGACAAAAGTAAAAAATAATTACATTATCATGGTAATCCTATTACGTGCCTTTGCTAACAAATAATGCATTAATCATTACTAACGACCAGTCCTATTTTCAATCAAGTCATGAGTTTTTAGTCCCACTGTTTCGTCATCAATGGTATTCCTTCCTGCAAAAGAAAATCCACAATATTTTGCTACTTTGAATGGTCCATATTAAGTCTATAACGGGAATGAGCTTTCAGTGTCGAGCGAGTACCACACATTTGGTCGTCCACTTAAGTTTTGGACGGTCCGGATTTGGAGAGGGAAATAGGAGAGAGAAAAAGGAGCGAGAGGAGGAGAGAGGGTTTCGATCTGGGCCGTCTAATACACTTTTGAATGGCCTGCATCCAGCGTTCAGCAACCATGTAGGCTAGGCCACGTTGTACCCACCCAGTACCCAAAACTTTTACTTTAAGGGGGAAAAAAAAAAGTTAGGTCTACTGACAAAAAGTGTGACTATCAATTTATTAGTACAATTTTTTTTTTATAACTCAGTCATATCTATAATTGATTGTTTTAATTGACCATGTCCATGCCTCTAGTTCCGGAGATTTTGACACATCATTCGACATGATTAATTACAAGCTAAGTATGCTTTACAGCGCGGATGAATATGTATTTGTTTAATAAAAAGATGAAAATTTATTTTAATTTTGCACTTATTCAATCCATCGCCTAAATAGATCACTGGCATCATCATCAGTTGTTCTGATCTTACAATTTCAACAACAGGATGAGATAATACGCTGAACAGCGCCGCAATTTTTGGTAATTAATCGTTGACATTTTGTATCCCTCGAAACAAATTTAGCGACAAATGAAGTTAAAATTATAGAACAATTTTATGGGAAAAACTGATGATGGTGGAAAAAAAAACATATAGCACAATTTTATACTTGAGTAACTATTGGCTATACTGAAGTAACTATTCAGTGTCGGAGCACAGCTACGTCATTCCAACACCACACATTCATGTGAGGTCTATACACTTAGTTGTGGACCTCACGAGAATATGTGGTGGTGGAATGTTCTGGAGCACCACGTGACCATACTCCGGGGTACTAAATTATTACACACTATGTTGGAGTTTTGCTTACTCTGATGGTGGGGTTGTATTCATTAAATGGGATTAAGAGTAGTTAATGATGGGACAGTAAGTGACAACAACCAAGTTTAAATCCAAACGGGAATCTTTTAACAAAGGTGGGGTTGTATTCATTAAATGGGATTAAGAGTAGTTAATGATGGGACAGTAAGTGACAACCAAGTTTAAATCCAAATGGGAATATCTTAACAAAGATGGGAATGGAAGTGATGAGGAGATCGATTTCAAACTTTTGAAAACTTTTTTAATTTAAAAGTTGAGAAAAAATCAAAATGGCACCTGAACTTTACACTCAATGTCACACACACCCCTAAACTTTTGTTCGCGTCAATTAGACACCTGAACTTTGAAAAGGCCCCTTTTAAGGCACTTGCCGTTATATTCCGTCCATTTTGGGACGGAAATTTCTTGGATTTTTTGTTTGAGATCAAATTTCGATAATCCGAACCGTTAGATGTGTCTGAAACATGTTTTTAAGGTCCAACGCGAGGATTTGTCAAAAAACAATACCCGGAAGGGCTTGATCCGAGCATTGTTCGATAAAATAATTTTATCGAACAATGCTCGGATCAAGCCCTTCCGGGTAATTTTTTTTTACTAATCCTCGCGCTAGACCTTAGAAACATGTTTTAAACACATCTAACGGTTCGGATCATTTCGGATCATCGAAATTTGATCTCGAACAAAAAATCACGCACCGTAGTATAGAAGAGAAACGTGCCACACCAGCAATTTTCGTTCGATGATCCGAACCGTTAGATGTGTTTAAAACATGTTTTTAAGGTTCAACGCGAGGATTTGTTAAAAAAATTACCCGGAAGAGCTTGATCCGAGCATTTTTCGATGAAATAATTTCATCGAAAAATGTTCGGATCAAGCCCGTCCGGGTATTTGTTTTTGACAAATCCTCGCGTTGAACCTTAAAAGCATGTTTTAAACACATCTAACGGTTCGGATTATCGAAATTTGATCTCAAACACAAAATCCAAGAAATTTCTGTCCCAAAATGGACGGAATATAACGGCAGGTGCCTTAAAAGGGGCCTTTTCAAAGTTCAGGTGTCTAATTGACGCGAAAAAAAGTTTAGGGGTGTGTGTGACATTGAGTGTAAAGTTCAGGTGCCATTTTGACTTTTTCTCAAAGAAGAAAGGTAGATACTTCTGGTACATCGTTAGGACACTCACGGGCAGTGGAAGTAGTTGTCAGCAATGAAGATCTCCTAACAGAGATCCTTTCCCTTGTGCCACTGAGGCCACTCCTCAAATTGAAGTCTCTATCTAATCATTGGCACTCTCTCATCTCCGACTCAAAGTTTGTCTCTTACCATGCCTGCCGATCCTCCTTAATCTCAGGCCTGTATTTATGTCACAAACACTCGGAACTACAATCTCTCCCACTTCACGGCCACCCAAGCCCTCCCACACTGGCCTTCCTTGACCCTGTTCGAGAAGGATCAGAGTGTAAGGTTGTGGCCTCTTGCAATGGCTTAGTGTTGTTCTCGAATGGGGGCAGAATGCATTATATTGTTTGTGATCTGACCACCCAGAAATATATTGCACTTCCCGAACGTGGTGGCAACACTTCACCTAAATTTGGTCAGCAATTTGGTGCATACTTTGCTTTTGATCCTTCAATATCGCCTTACTACAAAGTTGTATTGGTAGGCTACCATCCTGGTGATAAAGATCTTGCTCTTATCTGATTCATATCTACTCCTCAAAGACCGGGTCTTGGAAAGAAATAAATGCAGAAGCACCCTATGGTGGCTCCTCTCAGCTTAGGGTCTTTTGGAACGGAGCAATCCATTGGATGAATCTCCTAAACGTTATTATGAGAAACGCGTATAGTATTCAAGTTCCTTCTTTGTTAATTTGAAAATTGGAAAGAAAGAGAGAACCTTTTGAAATTAGAAACAAATATGATCATCCATGGAGGCTTATTAAAGAGAGGCCAATCAATTTTGGTGTTTGGTCAATTGCCACTTGTTGCCAATTTTGCCCTCCAATTGGAAATTGCCCCATTGGTTTTCTTGTAATTATGTCATAATGCTATGCCCTTTTGGTCTTTT
>JAXBDA010000661.1:0-75376 GCA_036023075.1 Gaultheria prostrata | reverse complement strand
CTGCAATTCCATAATTATGGACCAAAGTCATGTCTAAACACACAATTCCACAATCAATTTCAGAGATACAAAGTGTTTCTTGAGCTAAACCCAAATCAATTCAAATCCACTGCTATGAACTCAATCCGGTTACCAAAATCAACTTTTAACATTAAGTTTTATTGCCTCTAATAAAAAGATTATCAATTTCAATAAAAAAAAAAGACAAGGAAGTGAGCAGATTTGATCTTTTGGCACTCAAAACCCATTTGATTCTCAACCCTAACAGAATTCAATACAAGAACCCGTGAATTGATTACCATACGGAGTGAACTTACCACGATTATAGTTTCAATCTCTCTCTTCCTTCCAACCGCTACTCTCACTCTTTCTCTCGGCAGCTCTCTCTCTCTCTCTCGTTAACTTTGTTTCGTTCTAACGCTGGGTCTATTTCTACCCCCTTTGGTCTCTTTTTTTTTTTAACGTTATGCAGTACAGGTGTTGTATGGAGAACTAAACACACATGCATTAAAATAATTGCACTCCACCCCCCTTAAGTTATAATAAAACTCACTTTTAACCACTTAAATTTGAAGGATGTTACAACGACAGCCCAAGAAAGCCGCTTACAACCGAACGACAACACCCCCAAACCGACAACAGCCCTTCCCGCGCCAAGACACCCACCAACAAAAACAAAAGGATCCAAAGCCTTTCAATAGATATCCTCCCATTTCTTGGCCACTTGAGAGAATGCTTTGAATTCATCCTCAATCATATCCTTTAAGATTTGCCCATCCTCTGGACGAACATTTACTGCAAGAGAATTCCCGGTGGTCAAAGAAGCTGACAGATCCACCTTTTCAGTATTGCAATTTAAAGAGTATGCGGCTTGACAGATCCAGCTTTTCAGTATTCACAAAACTCGAAGTACTTTAATTGAGGAGGAAATTCAACATCTCTTGCCTCTTTAATCTAATCTAGAACAAAGGAAAACATTGTATTAATTGTCATTGATGTATGTGTGAGGGAAGATTGTCATTGGAGTAATACAGATATGCAACATTTATTCGCATTAATAAATTAAAGGCAAATGATAATGCCAAAATTGTAATTTGTTAAAAAGAGTACGACTGTTTAAAATGAGGTATGAAATCACTAGCTTTGGTAAAAAATCGTCATGACGAACAAATAGCGCAAAACTAAAAAAATGTAATTTTTTTGAATAAAGATAAAAAAAAAAAAATCACTTGGTTTATTTTAGCCTAAGCAAAGTAGGAATCACAAATTAAGTGTTCCTTAATTGGTTTCTCCGGAAAAAATAAACTCATACTACAACATAAGCTTATTTACCTTTTTGATCCCCAATATATCCGTCGAGTGCCATTATCATCCTTGAAATATCAATTGCGCAATTTTAGTCCCTGATGTTCAAAATGTGTGTCAAATAAGTCTCCGGACCAGACGCCGTTAATTTCCATAGGTAAACCGGAAGGCATTTTTGGAAGTTTGCATACAAAATAAAACCTTCCTTCAAACCTTTGGAAACCTAACCCCACCACCAGTGACCACATCCTCCAACTCCAGCAGACATTTCAACCGTTGCCAAACCATCATCTCTTCCTCCATCAAAACCTTAATTTTCCTCCCTGAAAACCCACTTAAGGTTTTTACTAAAGGTGCAAAAACATTGGATCGGTAGGAGTGTTCTACAAAGTTTGCTTAAAATCTTGCTTTAACTTCTCATTTTAAAATCAAAGAAACCATTAATCGAATGGGAATTGAATTTCACACCCCCCATTTCAACATCTGCACCCCTTTTTTGTTTTTATTAGGGTGAAATTACTTAAATACCCCTCCATTTTATTATCCCTTGGGGGTGCAGATGTTGAAATGGAGGGGTATTTCAGTAATTTCATCCTAATAAAAACAAAAAGAGGGTGCAAATGTTGAAACGGGGGTGTGAAATTCAATTCCCAATCGAATTTCTAAAAAGCAAAAAAGGAGCATTAATTGAATTTCTAAAAAGGAGAAATATGGAGGGAATGTTAGAAAATTAATCCACAAGCTTTTGTTTACTAAGATAGATGCGTTAAAAACATGGCATAAGAGCAAGTGCAGCAACACTTCTCTAAAAATACCAGTGTTCTAAAAGTCGGCGACTAGGTCGGGGTCGGGGTCGGGGTCGAGGCCTTGCCGAGGGGACTAGGGCCTAGTCCTTTGAATTAGTCGGTGGCCGACTTAGTCGGGATCTAGTCGGAGACTAGTCGCCGTAGTCGGCAAGTCGGAAAAGTCGGATTAAATCGTTAAATCATAAAAAATCGGGGCAAATCGTAAAAATCGGTAACAAATCGGAGTAAAAAATAGAATAAGTTAAGTTTAGGGGGCTTACTGTAATTGTTTGACTGGGTTTTATACCCTAAAAGCAAAATCCATCAACTATTCAACTGCTTCAACAATCGACGACTGCTACTGCTTGCTGGCGATGGTGAATCGGTGATCTTCTTCAACTTTCCAAGTCGATCTTCTTCAACCTCAGACTTCTTCAACCTGCTACTGCTTGTTCTTCTTCTTCTTCGGCTCTCAGGTGAGCACTCTCTCACTCGATCTTCTCTCTCTCACTCGATCTTCTCTCTCTCTCTCTCTCTCTCTCTCTCTCTCTCTCTCTCTCTCTCTTCGTGTATTGTGGTCTTTTTTTTTTTTTCAGTATGTGAAAAAATAGTGTGAAAATGTATTTTTATTAAAAAACCGAGTGAAGAGGATTTCACCCCTTCTTTTGTTTCTTTATTTATATTCAACGTGTACATTTGGAAGATCTTTTTCTTTGAAGAAATGAGAATCATTCTCTGTGTAGATGAACAATATGTGATTAAAACTTAACAGTGAAGTTTGATTGTTAGCGAAGGGTTTTTTTTTTTTTTTTCCCTGTAGTTAGTTTACTGTTTATTAAAAGACATAGAATTAAAACTTGAAAGTGAAATCGTAGGATTGATACTTTGATTGTAAAAACTGAAAACTTAACAGTGAAACGAGAAATAGTGTAACAGTGAAAGGAGAAATAGTTTATTGTTTTTTTCCTTTGTGGAACTTTGATTTTTTTCTATATCAATATGTTAAAAAAAAATAGTGTAGGATTAAATGTGATTGTTAATCTGTGATTTTAATTTATTCGTAGGCATAGTGTCAACTTTCAATGGCTCAATCATCTTCTTCGGCGGCCTCTACCACTTCCGAATGTTCAATATTGAAAAGAGCTTCGGATGATGTTGGATGGGAATATGGCTTCCTTGTGAATCCTAACAACAAGGAACATTGGAGATGCAAATTGTGCGACAAAGAGTATGGTGGAGGAGTTTATAGGATCAAGCAACACATAGCGCATGTCAAGGGAAATGTAACATCATGCCCCAAGTCAACCAAAGAAGATAAAGAGAAGTGTAAAATGGCACTTGACAAGACAACATCTAAAAAGAGAGACAAGAGGATAGATGACGCGAATGTTAGAGGGGAAGTGGAGGCAATACTAGAAGGTAATGAAGATGAAGCAGTTGAAGTTTTAGGATCAAGGAAGAGGCCCCATTATGTTGGTTCCATGGATAGATATACAACGGTCATCAATCCGGATTTGAGTGCAAGTAAGAAGTTGCGACAACAAAACATAAATGATGCAATTTGGAAGGAGAAAACTCATGATGTGAATAGGTACTTGGCTCGATGGATGTACGAAGCCGGTATTCCATTTCATGCTATCGACAATGATAGCTTCAAACGCTTTGTTGAGGAGGTGGGTATATTTGGCAAGGGCTACCAACCCCCAAGCCAATACCAACTAAGGGAGCCGTTGTTGAAAGAGGAGGTGGAGAGAACCAAGCAATCACTCAAGAAACAAGAAGAAGAGTGGGCTTCAACGGGTTGCTCTATCATGACCGATGCTTGGGCCGATCGAAAAAGAAGAAGCATCATGAATTTATGTGTTAATTGTAGGACCGGGACTTGTTTTCTTTCTTCTAAGGAAGATTCGGAGGTGTCGCACACAGGGGAATATATATTTGGCTATATTGACAAGTGCATTGATGAAATTGGAGCGCAAAATGTAATTCAAGTAGTCACGGACAATGCCTCTAATAATATGGCCGCGGCGGCATTGTTGAAGGAGAAGAAACCACACATGTTTTGGACCTCATGTGCCACCCACACAATAAACCTCATGCTTGAAGGGATTGGAAAGGAACCAAAGTTCAAAGACACTATTGAAAAGGCAAAGAAGTTCACTATATTTATCTATGGTCATCATAGAACATTGGCGTTGATGAGAAAACATACAAGGAAGCAAGACATAGTGAGGCCGGGTGTTACTAGATTTGCAACGGCCTTCTTGACATTGCAAAGTTTGATGGATAAGAAACAAGAATTGAGACAAATGTGTACTACCGATGAATGGGGAGCTCTCCCATGGGTGAAGACCGCAAAGGGGAAAGCGGTGATGAGTACGTCGTTTTGGAATAGCGTAAGTCTTTGCTTGAAAGTGTTTGCTCCATTAGTGATGGTACTTCGTCTTGTTGATGGGGATTGGAAGCCGTCAATGGTCTTTGTATATGGAGAGCTCAAGAAAGCAAAAGAAGAAATCAAAGAGACATACAAACAAAATGAAGCCAACTACCGGCCAATACTAAGAGTCATTGAAACAAAAGGTTTAGATCGACTTGATAGTCCATTGCATTTGACAGCTTACTTTTTGAATCCATTTTACCTCTTCAAGGATCCTACCATGAAAGATGATCCAATTATCATGGATGGTGTTTTTACTTGTGTTGAATCTTTCTTCCCCGATGATTTTGAAGTTCAAAATGAGGTCATCAACAAAGAGTTGTTGAAGTACAAGAATAAAGAGGGTGGATTTGGTAGACCATTGGCCGCAAAGGGATGTGAGAAGAACGATGACACTTATGATCCCGGTAACTTACTAATTACTTATTTTAGTTAGTAACTTAGTTTTCTTTTTTTCCCAATCAAGTAACTTATAGTTAGTACTAATTGAATTGTGTTTCTTTCATGACTAGTTGGATGGTGGTCTAACTATGGCAATCATACACCCAACTTGAAAAAAATGGCCATTAGAATTCTCTCTTTGACTTCGAGTTCATCCGGGTGTGAGAGAAATTGGAGCACTTTTGAGGGAGTAAGTACATATTCCCTCTCTCTATTATATGTTGTAATACTTTTTTAAAAAGGGTAAGAATTTAAAATTATATTAACTTGAGAATTTTCTTTAATGTATAGATACATACGAAGAAAAGGAATAGACTTGATGCAACAAGGTTGAACAATTTAGTGTATGTCCAATTCAATGCCAAACTTGTCAACAAGAAAAGAAGGGTAAAGGAGAAGGATGTCCTACTTACAAGTGAAGCAACAAATGCGCAAGGATGGATTGTTGAAGGTGGTGATGATGAAGTTGAGCCGGGTTCGGGACTTACATGGGATATGGTTGGGGAAGCTATGGGAGCGGATGAGGCCCTCCAACCAAGAAGAAGTGGTAGAAATGTGCGAGAATTAAATGAAGAAGAGTTTGTGTCGGAAGATGATAATGAAGAGGAAGATGAGGACTTTGAGTTTGAGTCCGATGGAGAGCACGTCTTGGAGGGATATGGAGAAGAGGAAGAGGAGTGATTGACTAGTTATTTACTTATTTTATGCTACTTACTACTTAGTTTCATTTGGTTTTGAACTTAAAGCGTCGAACTTTGTACTAACTACTTGGTTTTACTTAGTTTCCATGTTTTTATTGATGATTTGTGCTACTTATGTTATTCTACTTACTCAAAACTTATGAAGGGACGAAGGAGAATATATATATATATATTAAAAAAAAAAATCTGACTAGCCGACTAATCCCCGACTAATCCCCTAGTCGCTAGTTGGTAGCCTACCGACCTGGGAGCGACTACCGACTTTTAGAACCTTGAAAAATACTAGTGAACAGTGCAATATTTTCATTTTACCTACTCACATCTCTATCAATACTCCAACAATACTATCCATTTTACCTTTTTTCCTATTAAAATATTACTATTTTTGTAACAATTTCCAAGTGTCAGTTGGAAAGAGTTAAAGGTGGAGAGAGAAGGGGAGATAGTGGCAGGGAAACTAATAAAAAACTCAATTGCTCACGAACAGTTCTTTGGTACTTTTACCTATGTTCTGTAGCAAAGGTAGGGTAGCGAAGTGGAGTAGCCAATCTGCTGCAAGGAGGATTTCTTGGTTTAGTTCTCTACTTTACCTAAAAGTACACAAATAAAGAGACTGTTGTACATGCTCTAAACAATCGACTTTTTGAGTCCATTTTGGTCTTTTACCCATGGATTAGAGCGAGCTTTACCGAAGAGTTCTCTGTTTGCCTTGAACTGAAAATAGATTTGATGTTTGGTAATTTGTCGAGAATAAATTGAGGCGCCGAAACAGAGTAGTAAAGACATCAGCAGTCAGCGAAAGGGCATAATTTGAAAGGCAAGGGTGGGTGGCGTTTCCTCATCTGTAATTTGCCTCCTCCCCTTTTTCGTAATACCCACACGTAAAATACTACTCCAATAATTGTCACTAGGTTTTTCCCAATTACTATGGGTTTGGATGCTTAGTAATGAGCATAGAGAAATTTTTTGGAGTATTCCAAGCGAACAATGAAATTTTTTTAGCCTTCTAAACGGTGGAGGTAAGTGATGGTGCTTAATTTTGTCTAGTGTGGTGCCGGTTGGTGTAGTACAAGAATTGAGAGAAGATTATGGTGGCACCCGGAGCTTGATGCTGCCGGAGATGGTGGCCGATGGTTGATTGTTTCAATAGTTAAATGAGATAGAGAAACTTGACAGACAATGATCATCAATGGTCCTTGTGATATGTGGCTAATGGAGAAGGACGGGCTGGGCACAAGGGGTGCAATGAGCATAATAGAAAGGAAATACTGTAGCTTACAACTTTTAAAGGGTAGACAAAGCAGGTGATGTACTGAGAAAAAAAGAAGGGTGCAAATTAATAGAATTTGCCAAAAGATGGGGATGATTTTATATGCAAACTTCGAAAATGTCTCTCGTTTTAACAGTGAAAATTAACGGCGTTTGGTGTGGGGACTTATTTGGCACACATTTTGAACATTAGGGACGACAATCGAGTAATTAATATTTCAGGGATGATAATGACACTATCATTGGGGGACCAAAAATGTAAAAAAGCCTACAACATAACACAATAGCCTCTTCTTTTTTTTGAACCAGCACTAGCCTTGAATTAGTAGTTGTTTAATTCATCAGTGTACATGTACTCTTGGCGCCTAAAAGGAATCCTGATCAAATTACCTAAAAGGAAGCCGATCAAAAAAAAAAAAAACACCCTAAAAAGAGGACGAATTAATCATCACTGTTTTGCCTCAAACACTTGTGCTAAAATAAATAGGTTTTCGGAAATTCAGAATATCAAAATGGAAATCTGCAGCTTTCTTTTTTCTTTCTTTTGGCAGGCAGCTTTTTAAATGCTCATTGGATGCACTTGAGAATTGAAGATTGACAGAAGGGAGATCAGTGAGCTAAAATAAGGAGCTTTAGCAAAAATTAAGCTGTTCGGGCCATGTATGTTTCGCCAAGATTAAATTGCTTCAATCTGCGATAATCTCTCAGTCAGGTAACAAACAAGCATGGAAAATTCATTAATAGGAACATAGAAGAGATGAAAGGTTTACATTTGCTTGCAATGCAGTGGACACTTTTGTCCTATATATACACTTACGCGTAATAGGGGGTGAAAGTTGTTTCACCATAAATTAAAATGCAGGAATTCTCTACATTTATAGAAGACACAAAGATTAAGACATTGGCATAGGCGCGGTCTTAGCCATCTAGGGGTGAATCACTTCCTCATCTGAAGAAAGAGAAGAAGAAGAAGACATCTTGATGTATTCCAGGCATTCACGAATCGCTAATTCTGAATAAAATGAATTTGAAGAGTCATAGTATGACCTTGAGTATCCAGTACTGCTTAATCCAACCTCCAATATTGCAGTTCGTCGTTTAGTACTTTTTGTACTATCGCGGCAGCAATTGTTACTACAACTATTTCCTATGCCTTTCTTCAGCAACTGTGAGGCCTGTTCACCTCTAAACTTCCACCTGCACAAGAATCTGATGAGGTAAAATAACCTTGCTTGCAACCGGCGTACTGTAAATCGCCTCAAAATCAAGCGGAAGCCTCCTGATGATTGCCATCTCCTGCCACCTCCCCTGTTGTAATAGCAATCCAAATAACCCATTCGCTCAATTACCACCTTAATTTTTTACAAACTCCGAGGAATAAGAGCACTGATATTTTATAGAGATACACTTGCAGCTGAGTAATGTAGAAACTTATTAAATTGTAGGGTGTCAGAAAGAAGAGATTCCCATTGATTGGATTATGGTTTCTTACGAACCACATTCCACCATTAGGTATGGAAAACTGAAGGTTTCTTCTCCTGCAGTAGTTACTTTGCAAAAGGGGTAAACCTTCTTGATGTGTTTCCACAAATGGACAAGTCTAAAACAGTTTACTGCAAATGGCACCAAACAGTCTAATTCGATCGATCCTCTCTCTCATGTGGTGCTTTAGCCACTTGAATTTTTCGATATTCCCTTTTATTTGTCATCAAACGAATTGCATCCTCTTCTGGAAATCTTAGCTATTCTGAGCATGATATTGGGTAAATCTCATTGCTATTACTCAAACAAGTATGAAACGTATGCTTGCATATTCGTCCATAGGTCAAATTTATAAGTCTCAACTGTATTTTTTCTCAAAATGGTAGTGTTTGATGAGTGGGTGAAGTGAGGAGTAAAAGAAGCTCGTGCACCAAACATGTACCATTCATTTACCGCATCATGGCCATGGCAAGCCATTCTAGCTCCTTCCTCCATTTCCACTTTGGTACAACAATCTCCCACCTACTTATGCTTTGTTATTGCCCAAACATGTACTCTTCAAAATTGATTTTTTTTCCCCTACACTTTTATCTTTATAATTGCCCATCACTAATTCAAAATTCAAAATTCTTGAGTATTAAAAGATTTTGCGGTTTGAGACACTGGCTCAATAGAAAACTTCCAAGATATGGTTCGACTGAAAAAATACAAGACATTGTTGATACGACTTGGTTACTGACCTTCAGGGTAGAGTGACACATTTCACTTGTAATGTCTAATTCTTGTGTATCGTGGAGGTACTATGTAGCATCGCTTACATACTACTTCCAGCCAATAGATATAGGCGAGAGACACAAAATTTGAGTCGAGTCCGATAGTACGTATTGGGGGCAAATCATAACTTAGATTCCTAATGATCCAAGAAAAATATGTGTTGATTGATGTCTCGTTCATAAAATATATCGTTACGTGATTTGTTGAGAGTACCACATGAAAAATATTACATGGTATCCCGAGAGTGTTGGATAATTACATTCCACTAAGGAACCTTTTTGACTTCTCACGCGTTCGATGTAGGTCATTCTCTCATAATACATCAATTTAAAAATCCTAAAAAGCAAAAGGCCAAATCTCACACGGTTCGGCCCTGACCCATCCAAACCATATCGGGTTAACTCACCCATGTGGTCCAGACCCATTTCCGTAGGCCTCCAAATACTTTATTGGGCCTTGGGCCCATTAGAGTTGGGCCTAAATGAGTTGCTCCGAGCCTCTCCCTTTGTACAAAGGGCTATTGACGGGCCGGTCTAATATTGGGCTCTTAATTCCCAGCAGCCAGCAAGTCAACCCCAAACGTGAAAAAGCACGCCTAAGGACAAACTCTCTACGGAAAATTACCTCCAAGTCTAACTTTGCACATCTTAATTCCCATTAAGGATAATCAAAAAACTTAATTCTCACTAAGTCTAATTACAGGTTGAAGTTATTCTTTTGCCCTCGTTCATGCAATGGGGGATGAATGCGATGGCAACCTTGAATTTGTGCAGCCAATGAAAACCTTGACGAAGACGACGAGGACGCTGAAGAAGAAGAAGACTACGCCGACACCACTTCGTCCGATCGACCTCGCCCTTGTGGACCCGACGTTATCAATGGCGATCTTGCCTTCTCTGGGGCGTCATTGGCATGTAAATTGGTATTGCGAGAGCTGCGAATTGCTAAATGAGAGGAGCGCATACTAACGGGGACAATGGTGTCACGCTGAAATTGGCGCCTGCTAGACTGAAATGGTTAAGAAATCGTAAGGTGTTTATTGTACGTAGTTGGGCATCTTCTTGTTCTCAATACTCAATTCTATTTTATTTTTTTGAAGAATGTGGATTTGGAATGGGAAATTCTCAACACTTCATTGTTTTTTTTATTTTTTATTTTTCATTATCATCTCAACACTTCATAGTTGGTCGGTCTCACGTGGTAGTTGAGAATTTTCTCAACAATCTAAAATGTTTTAGGAATATCTCAAATTGCCTCGATCGTGTCGCTGAAGAAATAGTGATTGTGAACCATTAGAGGTTGCCCTCTCTACTCAATGCTTTCTCTTCTTGCTACCGGCTGAACCTCCTCCTCTATGCCTCCGTTGACCGGCTTTGATGGGTCTCTGTCACGGATTGGGAAGAATTGGGAACAGCCCTAGCTTGGGCAAGGAATCCCAGAGACAACCAGAAAGCAGGAGGCAAGAAAGACTAGAGCAAGAGCACTACTACTGCAAGCTTTAGAGAGTAATCTCACCAATCTGTTTAGACCAATTAAACCAAAAGCAGTAGTGATTTATTGAAAGAGATTGTGATTTAAAACCTTCTCATCTAGTATCTGTTTAAGCCAATTCAACCAAAGTATGGCAACTGAGAGTATTCTCATCACTCTGTTTAAGCCAATTCAACCAAAGTAGTAGTGATTTACTAAAGAAAATGTTTTCAGGAGATGGAAATTGGGACCTGCCCATTGAAGGTTAATGGGAAGAGCAATTAACCTCATTGTAACAATTACTACATCAAGAAATACTTGGGATTATTTGACCAATCATATGCACGACGATGGCAATTCTTAGAGCAAGAAATACTGTTTGAAGATAATGCCTTTGATACTCCAATAATTATTAATTGTCAACTAGTAACCCTTGGCACTGGACACTTAATTGCAGCAAATCTCCCAAATAGAATTGTTCAATTTGAGTTTCTTTGAATCCTGATGCGGTTAATTATAAAGAGCATGTCGTCTTTAGATGTATATTTGCACAAATAGGAAGAATATATCCTTGTGTTCCAGAAATTCGCAGTGCTAAAGCTTGTTTCGGCAAACACATCTACATCACGGTACGTAGCATTTTTTTTTTCCCCAAGAATACTTTGAAACACACAAGTTGTTTAATTGTCTGCGATTTTGAGCGCATTTTATGTTCTACTCTCTTAAAAAAGAGTGAAGTATGGCCTTATTCATAACTAACTAAGTTTATATTGATTTGGCATTGAAAATAATTCAATGAATGGAAAAGGCAAGATTAGAGAGAATTACATACTTCCTACTTGCCTGCTCCAGAATTTCAAGAGCATCAGAATAAACTACAGAGATGAAATTTAGGTAAGAACCATTTTAAAAACAAAAGTTGATGGTAGATTTTATTGCTACAAATAGAGGGAGCAGATAGCAGTACCTGTCATCGGCTAATAAACTCCAACAAGGCTACAAACACACAGGGGAGCATCGAAGGCAAGAAAACTAAATCTGCTGGAAGATAAGAAACCAGTTGGGAATCAAAACATCTCTGCGAGCAGCCTCTGCAAATCCAATTGGCTGATTCATTTGCCGTTCTTGGGGCACTCAAACGGGAGGGTGCTTAAAATTCCATGGATCGGATATCTGATATCATTGCCGCACATTCCCGGGGTGTCATCTTCGAATACACGTGCAAACAGCTTCAACAGAAGAAACTAACAGCATCAAAGACTCCAAGCCTAGAAGCCTTGAAGGCATCTTCTGCTAAGGCCTAAGCATCAATGGCAACAAATTATTGGTGAAGAGAAACGAAGAGTCGGAGCAAGACTACTACAAAATTAAAGACACTAACCCTTGTAATCAAGGGGCTGGATCTAAAACAGGAAATAAACCACAAAAGCAAATCAATGTTACTTGCGTATCACTGTTTGCAATCATGAAAATAAACTCCACACCCGGGCCATGACATTTTGAACAGAAAAATGAAAAACTGATTACGAAGGACTACAAACAACTGGCAGGAAAGTTTCAATGTGAGTTGTAACACTGAGCAAAGCTAGCATAATGACCCATACAAACCAATGCAGTCAAAACGAAAATGAGTTGAGTACCAGAGAATGCCCTAACAAGGAAAATTTTAAAAAATTTATATTACTAGAAAAGAGAGAGAAAACGAACTCTTAAGATTGCAGAGAAAGCAAAGAACTTACAGTTAAAAGCACCAGCATATCTCACAAGGAAACATACTCCAAAGTTGGTTATCTTATGAACAGAAAGTGCTGTGTACAATTGAACGGACTTCATTAATACGCGTCAAGGAATTGCCGGCAGAAATCTCTGATTCCTGCAGTGAGTATTTGCTTCAAACATCAAGAGAAAGTGGTTTGTAGTTCTAAACACCTCTGCTGGGCTAGTAAAACATAGAGTTTGCATATTTGGATGAATCACTTTACAACTTGAAGACAACAAAACTGTACAAGTAAGGCACTGACGGTCCTGTATGATGTTAACAAAGAGACATCTACTACAACTTGGTGTTTCTGATGTTTATCAATATTTTGTACTGGTGTGTTGATGCTTTTGGATTGATAGCATTCGTCCCTGAAATCAAGATCTCTGTAATACTTGATGACTACCGGAGGAAGCTGCTTTTTGAAGTAGAAGAATGACAAAACCAACAAAACAAGTTAACAGCTTGGGTTAAAATAGTAAACCAATAAAAAAAAGTTGTGATGCACACGAAGACAATGCAGTACACACTAACGCAGGTGTACATCTGCAGACTGGTGATGCAAAATCCAGGAAGCCTTGAATAAAAGCGGCAGTCGTGGCTCAAAACCACACAACCTATTACACTAAATACCGAAATCTGAAAATTTAATCCCCCAATCCCTCCAAATATAAGTAGCTAGGAAGTTACCTAAATGTCCAACCCGGTTAAGAAAAACAGGAAGCAAAGAATTAAGTGCGGACCATGCAGGCACGCGGGAAGTAGTTACTAATAAGAAACAAGTCATTTGCTTCAAATCCACTGGATCCAACATTCGCAGAGAATCGATCAAACACAACTAGTTAGGCCCCAGCTAAGCTTATGGAAAATTACATGTGCTTGTCCTAATTAAAACTTTCTTGCATGAGATGAGTTCCACAAAGGATTCAACACTGATGAGAGCCAACTTTAAATATGGGCACAAGCTAGATATACAATGAACAAAAACAAACACAACCGGTTAGTATAAAAAGAATAATATAGGGCATAGAGCAAACAAGCTGCCCACTCACGATGTAACTCGAAGTATAAAACGAAGTCAAAAACTACAACATTAAAACAAATAGGCAACGATTGATCCAACACAGAGCAAATATTACAATTCCTTGTCTTAACAAAATTAACCCTCCAACAAGCACACCCTACAAACAAGAAAAGAAGAAGAAAGAGCAAAGCGAAAAAGAAAAGATTAGATCCCCTAACTTCGGATAGTGTTAACAAAGAGGATAGAAAATGGAGAACACAAACTAGTTAAGAGCGCATGCCTATACGAAGACTTTCTACAATAGAATGGCACCAAGAGCAATTATCAGGAGAAATCTGTCAGGGAAGAGGCTTACAGTAACATGGGACAAATGACAAGTCACCGTCACCAATGCTCTGCTGTAAGTTTCCATTCCCTTCTCCAGCTTATAATAGAAGGGGACGATTAGAAAAGTCACCGTAACCAATGCTCTACTCTAAGCTTCCATTACCCTCTGCATCTTCCTTAGGTTGGTCCTCAACAGCAACTTCTTCCATACAAACACCGTCATCGCCGAGAATCTCCACTCCTTCACACTTGGGCTCATTCTCAATCGCTTCCTTCTGTGCAGTCACAAACTCTTCCTTAGAAACACTTTCATGGCTGCGCATACCCACACCTCCATCCTTAGACATATTCACATCAATAACTTCTTGCTTTGCATTTACACTCTCTTCCATACAAACATCCCTGACACACTCGTTATTCTCTTGTCTCTCGTTATCATGCTGCTGCTCTTTTGCATCAACTTCCCCACCTTCTTCATTATTCTCCTCCAACACCTCATCATTATTCCCCTCACTCTCATTATCAGAAACATTCTCCATAAACTCATTATTAACTCCATCATCCATTCCTTGCTTCTGCCTCTCAAGATACTGCAACCTCCTCCTCAAGTCACCAAACTCCCTCTCCATCAAAAACAACCTCTCCTTCAAAATCAAATTCTCTTCTTCCAACTGAGCTATATGGCTATCTTGATCATCCACCCTATTCTCCAAAACATTATTGTAATCCACGCCATAATTGGGATAAATCATCTCGAACCGGCTCAAATCATGATCCAACCTCCTCTCCACCTCAACATGCTCTTCCACATCACTCTCGCTCGATCCCCCCTCCTCTTCCTCATCATCCTCATGTCCATCGGCTTCGTTCCTCAGCCTAATTAACCCCTTCATCGATCCATACCCATCAACCCCCCACTCCTCTTTCGCCATATCACCCAAAACCTCTCTCGAGGGTGAAAAAATCGGCGTTGGAAGTACCGCGGGGGTAACAGGACAAGGCGAAACAAGAGAAGCGATCCCACCTGATTTCTTGGCCCTAATTATAAACGAAGACGTATTGCGAGGAGCATAAGGAGCAAATCTGTTATTAGTACCAGTACCACTATATTTCTTTTTAGGGTAAAACTTCCTTGCCCTAACTCTATTCTGATGCTGCAGCTCATTTAACGTAGGAGGCTTATAACCACCACCACCACCACCACCAACTGACCCAGACCCGCTACCGTTACCAGATATTGCAACTGGCTTTTCCTTCCTTCTCTTATCATTATTTGCCTTTTTTCCTTTCCAATTACGAGGTTTTGAACCGACAAAACCTTGCTGCTGCTGCTGCTTCATAAGATTAGGGTTAGGGTTAAGGTTACGGTTAAGGTTCGGGTTCGGGTTAGGAAACTTCATCATGTCAATCGAGGTCTGATGTGGTGGCCACATCCGATTATAGCTCCGCTGCTGCGATTGGTTGATCATGAACTGCTGAGACTGAGTCATGATTTGAGGATTCGGCTGAGTTTGACTCAGAATCTGTACCTGTGGAGGAGGAGCCATCATCAATTGAGGATGATGAGTATTCATTACCTGAGGAGGTGGATTGTTCATCATCTGCGACTGATCGTTCATTTTTTTTTTTTGCAAAACCCAAATCAGATCCTAATAAAACCAAATACTATATAACAAAGATCCTAATTAAAACCGTTAAGTCCTATTCCAAATGGAATAATTAGAAAACGAAACAGAAGTCTTTATCGGCCAGATCAAAAGCCCTAGAAATCAAAAGAACAATTTGGGAAGAGGGATTCTTCTTATCATCGATCCATTCAAATCCAAAGACGGTATAACGCAATTGACGATTCTCTCTCTCTCTCTCTCTCTCTCTCTCTCTCTAGAAATCTCGGATTGCTTCTGGAGAAGATTATCTACTCCTAGGTTTTGGGCTAGAGAAGGATATGTCGCTTGTGGTGACGATTGACACCAATCTCGATGGAGAGGGTATTTATAGGCAGTGAGGAAAGGGTGGACGGTGGGATCTTAAAGTTGTGTATGGATGGCAGATAATCAGAGTACGTGTTGGATACAACGTAGTTCAGATTTTAGACTAGTAGTACTATCCTTGACCCTGACCGCAAAGTAAAAATTTGTTCACCCTCATCAAAAGGGGATGAACAAAACCCTCACCCTAATTAGTTGAAATGGTATGGGGTTCACGGAATTAATACATTTTTTGGTAAGCATGACATCACTTTGTGGTGGGATCCACATCATTTTTTATGGACCCCACACTATTTCAACCAATCAGGGTGAGGGTTTTGTTCACCCTCTTTTGGTGAGGGTGAACAAAATTTTTTTCCTGACCGCATCCTTTAAATACGTAACCGCTAAACCAATTCGATCCGAACCAAACCGAATTATTCTATTCAGTTAAGTTATGCGATTTATTAGTCTAGTAATTGTTCTAAAAAAAAAAGAACTGGTAATTATACTTCGGTTATTAGGGACTTGGGTGGGTGTTGTGCACCGTGTTGTGCACTCATCGGTCGTCCGATCATGTTTTGGACGGCCTGGATGCATTCGGCAATTTTAATTTAATTTTGATATACTTTTATCGGAAAAAAATCAAAACACATCTGGACCGTCCAAAACACAATCGGACGGCCGAGGGATGCATAACACGGTGCACACCACCCACCCTGTTTCCGGTTATTAGTTGTCAATTTTGAGAATCATAGTTAGAACCAGACTAAATTATATAGTAATCTTAATATATTTCTACGTGTACATAATTACGTAGAGTACTTGATTTGGTAAGTTAGTAATATATTTCTCCTAGTAAAGGTATTTTTTTTGCATCTATTTTGTTATAAAGTCTTTAGTGGAGTGTTATAACTATGTGACCATATTAATATCCAATTTTAATTCCCTAGTAAGAAATGCTGCTGAATTTATTTTTTCGTTTTTAAACCATTTCATTCTTTGTTTAAGTTACATTATTGGTTGTTTTCATCAATTTTAGGAGTTATTATATTGATGATAGATTGTCAAGTACTTTGTGTATCATGTGGACCATATTTGATTTCGAATATTAGAAAATCCTAATTATTTTATGTGTTGTTTGATGTTCTAAATTTTAGATAATCTTTTGAGTTCATATGTTGTGAAAAAGTGTTTCAACACTAATTGAATAGAGCTGGAACCGAACCAAAACAGGTCTGATCTTGCTGTTTGGATCTGGACAGGTTCTACACGTATGTTTGTTAGGTTTTGATTCTTAATTTTCCAGAACAGTCCAATCCAAACCGTATGCTCTCAACCAAATGTGGGTGATGTCGTGAACGTCTCAAGTTACGGGTCTTCCCCGCCTCCGTAGTTGAGGAAAAAATTGTTCAAATTTAAAACAAAATAAAAGGAAATACTTATATATGTGGTGGTATTTTAGTATCATGGTGAAGATATAAGGACACATTATAATTTGTCGGAAAAAATATTAGGATGTAAATGGAGTATAATTTTTTTTTACTAGTATAATCATTTAAATATTAGGGTAAACCTATAATTTTACACAAATATTTTGAAGTGGATTTCGGGTAAGGTAACATCAACCAGAACCCACTCCGGTACGTGGAAATTTTATAGAAATCCGGAGTAGGGTCAGTCTACATAGCCCCTTTGTTGGGGCTTGTTATGACAAACTCAAAACTGGGAAAAAAAAAAATATTGTACCAGATTTTCGTAGTTTTGCTCAAACACAAAGCGTTCACATACATCAGGCTAAGGTGACGGCGAGGATTCATTGTGAGCAAAAAAGATACAAAGAGATGCAGGGTCGGCGTCTCCATTGCCCCTTATTGGGGTTTGTGATGACAATCTCGAAATCAAAAAACAATGAATCAAAGCAAACCACACAAGAACACTACATTTACGTGGTTCCGTTCAAACACAGTTTATGCACGTGCTCCACGGACAAGGAATGATGAGGATTCAATGTGAACGAAAAAGATACAAAGAGCTAGCTGTAATCTATAACTCTTACGGGGAGGCTGCAATCATAAGGAATAGCCTAAAGAAAGAAACCCTATAATCTCTCAATGGGCGAGAGGATGGAGGTGAATTGGCCTTGATTTGACGAGGATTAGTGATGCTCGATGATGTTACTGAGACGAATCAAATTGATATTGCTGCTGGCACGTAAAACAAATTGTAACATGTGCTAATATTTTTTTTAAGCAAAATAAAAAATGTCGAACTATGTAACAGCGATCCAAAAAATATAAATTAATGTTCAAAATGAATCTCATCGCGAGTTCGTTCATGTGACCAGGGAAAAAAGTGGTACTGGGGATTAGCTCTAGCAGGAAAAAGTCTACAGTTAACTAATTGCTACCAATAAATATAACTGGAGATAACGAAATTATTTACTGAGGTTGGAGACAAGACCGTCACAAAATATTATCGAACTGTTCCAAATTGGTACCAAATAATACCAATTGTGTTAAGCACGAGGGAACAAATGCACATCTCAACAATGAGCGGTAAAGGTCCCAATACAGATCAGATATTAACAGTAAAGAACACAGAACCATCTATATTTGTGTTCTACAAAAGACGAAAATTGAAACAATGGCCAGTTGAGAGAGAAGACAACTGCCCACAAAGCTACAACCACATGTTTCAACTACGTAGTTTTGAGAGAATACCTACATATAATTCAAGTTCCTCCGGAGGCAACACCGTAAAAGATCAGATTTAAGATGAACCAAAATGAACTGACATAAATCGATTAACAAAAATCAAAAGCCAAGCTAACATAACGCTAAATTGTGAACATGTCTGTTACAACCACAAATATACTTTGCATTCGCACAAAGTTGTGAGTTTGAACCGTGCAACCCTACTCGCCTCTAATATACAACAAATTTCAAGTTAATGGAATGCAACCTTCTAGTTCCTCAGGTAGCAAAGTACATAAAGCTTAATGGTGAAACCTAAGTAGCCTCTCATTCACAAAAATAACAACAAGGTTAGGCATGCATTTATATGTCATTGTTGGGGTTGTTTCCAGCAAGGATAAGAGAAATCTCCAAGCCTCGGCTGAATGCTTGGTTGAACATAAGACGGGTTTGGAATGTGGAGATGAACGGGAACCATGAAAATAATGCTATTGGGATGAAGATGAGCATACCCATCCCGGCATCATATAAACGTGCCATGGAGCGAATGGATTTCCACAATCCAACTTTCTTCATTAGAGGCTTCCAAGCCACAGCAATCTGGAAATCATTAAAAGTTCATGTCAGAGGACAAAAGGCAGGAATTCACTGATGGAAAACAAAAGACGAATAGCATAAGCATATGTAAAACAAAGACTAAAAGTTCACTATTTTTCACTTCCCAGAGACACTCCCTGAAATTATGGTGGTACTGACCAATCAATGCACTTGACCGGTAAAGAACTGAGGTGCTTATTTTTATACCTAAAAATATTGCTTCAAAAGTCTAAAACTTGATAACTGCTGAATTGTACAAATTTATAACCTCCAACTTGAATTTGTTAGGTCTCTTACTCTCTTACCATGGTTACTTTGTGGTTTCTAACGTGCTTACGTGATTGCAAGTCAACAAAGCGTTCACATGAAATTTGGGGCTAGAAACTCTGAAGTCCAAAAGTAGTTACCAAAGTGAAGCCGAAGAGAGCCTGGGGCAAAAAAAAAGAGAGAGAATTCCAACATCCTAAAGAACTAATTTATGAGCCTCAACGGCCTTTCCACTTATTGTCAATTGGTTTTGAGTTGGATGCTTTAACAGATTCATTCTATACCCCATCATGGGCAGACCTCCTCCGTAGGTTTCAGATGAAACCCAGTCTAGTAACGCACCTTTGTATCTCATACGATTTCCTATTCAAGTCGAGGAATGTATAACACTCCTAAAGACGAAGGAATAACTCCATCTTTCCTTTGAAAGCTATATTCAAGTAGTGCTCTGACCAATGTAGCTTTCTTTCTGAAGTGCACACCTTAAAGGAAGATTCTTAACATTTATAACCACTTTTGATTACGTAAAATACTAAATCTATTCTTAACTGTTGCTGCATGTTTAAACAAAATGCAAATCCAGTGACAGCCCTTTTAATTGTTGTCCAGGGGTTTGGCATCTCTGGAACTCAGTCCTGTCTTTTTTTCTTTTTCTTTTTTTAATTTTATTTTATTTATAGAGTAACCAAACCAAACCATACCAAGCCTTATGACCAAATTACTTGGGGTCGGCTATATGAATCCTTTTTCTCCATTGAGCTCTATCAAGGGCTACTTGTTCACACAAACTCATTATACTCATATCATTGCGCACAACCGCATCTAATGTCAATTTACGTCTTCCCCTCCCCATAGCGTCACTACCCAAAGCTATCGTATCCGCTCTCTTAACTACTGCATCTACAGGTCTACAGTAGACATGCCCAAACCACATTAGCCTATTTTCTCTCAACAACTCCTCTATAGGTGTTACACCTACCATCTCACAAACCGTTTCATTTCTAATCCTGTCTCGCCTAGTCTTACCACACATCCACCTTAACATTCTGATTTCCGCTACACTCATCTTGCTCACCTGTTGTTTCTTAGTAGGCCAACATTCTGTCCCGTAAAGCATTACTGGTTTTATGACAGTTCTATAGAATTTTCCCTTCAATTTTGTGGTTACCCTCATATCACATAGTACACCAGTAGCTCTTCTCCACTTGAGCCACCCCACTTGGATCCTATGGGTCACATCATCTCCAATCTCTCCATCTTTACTCATAATAAAGTTTATTGAATAGGCATCATGGGGATGCCACCCATGTAAAAACGAGGAAATGAAAAGGACAAAAGAAACAGAAAATCTATACCCCTCCATACCCCAAACAAATCCAACATATCAAAGAATTGACTCATAGTGAGATTGCACTCCCTCGACTCCCAACTAAACAAAGTAGAAATTAAAAGACTCTTAATTTTGAACACTGATCTCTCCTCATCATCAGTCCAGTCTTTGTTCAGAGAGTCTTAGTTATTTCCAGGAGTGTTGGAGCTTCTTATTGTTTGGAGAGGCACAAAGGTCGGGAAGAGGAGTCAGGAGTTTATGGAAATAATTTCCTTTGCTTGATGCATACTCTTGTCGGGAAACGAATAGGTGATGTTGATGGTTTATAAGGCATTTAGCTAGGCTCAAATGAAAGTCTTCATTTGTCAGTAGTTCGTAGGGCTGGGATTCGTGGAATTATCAATCTTTCCAAGATCGATTGTTTGATATAACACATTTTTTGTGGCATTCCTTAATGCCACGGTTCATCATATAGTGTGTCCTTTACATAAACATCGTAGTCTCTTGAGAGTTTACTGGAGCCAAAGTCACAAGACATTTTGCGGTACTAATTTTCAAGTTCTCCCCTGAATAAGTTAAAAGAAAATGTTACATAACAGACAAATTAATGATAACTGGATTCGGACAACTTACAGATAGTATTCCCCACCCAGTGGGAACGAATGCCAAGATAGAAGCAAAAATATCCGCAACTGTTAGACTCGAGATTATTACAGCAACAATCAAACCAGCCAGAGAAAGTAAGAAGGAAAGCCCTTGGATGAAGCGCAGCAGCAGCTGAAAATTAACGGATATCTTCTGGCTGAATGTGAATACCTGTAAAAGCCCAAAAGGCCCAGATTACATAACCAACAATAGCATGTTCAAAGGTTCAAAATCAAACCAATGTGCAGACCTTGAAAAGAATAACGAGCACCGCCAGCGCAATCCATGAGAAGCCATACACCTATAAAAAGATAAAGTATGTAACAGCAGCCAGCAGTCAGTTTTGCTTCATAGGTAGCATATAAAAGCTTACGTAAGCTAACAACACTTCCTTAACCCTTGTCATGTTAAAGCCTAAGAAACAATAAATTCTGGCTCAAACTTAGACTGCTTTCACAGGGGATGGCTTGCGACAATTATATGTGTGAAGGACCTTCAACAAAATTACATGCCCTCTTTGATTCAACCTTAGTGTACCCTCTATCTTTTGCTTTGGCGGAAATGCTTATTGATTGTCCCAGAAAACATAAGCTAAATGGGCCAAGAAGGTATATTGGCATGTGGAGCTTTCTTAGGCACTCCTTTCTTGCAATCCCGTATCACATGTGGAGAATCAAACAAACATAACCAAAACAGGTGCATAATAGAAAAGAAAATGAATGCACAATACTACGCAAGGGTAACGAGAGTTGAACCTCGGACAACATGAGTTGAGCATAAAATATAGACTTGAAGAAAATCATTTCCATCTAAGAGCAAGTTATTACCGACAAAGATGTGTTATTTCCTTGTAATTGAAGCTTGTAGACAACGCCATACTGGAAGATGAAAAATCTGAGGCTCAGAATAGTCTCCATCACCCTCCCCGAAAAGGTTCGAATATGTGACTGTGTACACAAGATGGAGGGACATCAAAAGAACGGTGATAAAAAGAATAGATATCACGATAAAACACCTTCCTAAAGTTAGACAGGCAGCAGGAGGAAGTTTAGGAAATTGAAACCAACAATACGTCTCTTGATCAATTAACCAGAAAAATGGAACGTGACCAACGGAAATCAAAATAATAAAAACATGAACAACTGGCATGCATTGGAATCTTAAGTTAGTACGATCGCCACATATTAAGAACTCAAAGACCAATGCTAAAAACTCCAACGCGTATATTATAAAATCATATAAATTACAAACAATTTAACAAATGAATGGATGGTTGTGTGAGCACTGAGCAGCTATGCTGTAGCTCAGCCCATTGCCTCTGTGTTTCCACAACTATGTTGCCTGTGTTAATTTATGAATGAATGGATTGAGAAATCCCTGATTCCACAACTTTGTTATTGCAATTGTCAAGGCGAGGCGCTGAAAAATCCTTGAGGCTTGTGCCTCGCCTTGAGGCACGCGCCACAAGTGAGTCACCTGCGCCTCACCATTTAAAACACTGTGATGGGGCAGCTTTACCGTTGCGCCAAGCCCGCTCTTCATAGATAGTTACATATACTATGACCAAAAAATTTGCGTCCCAACAAAGACTCTATACAGAAAATTCTTGACCTACACCGTTAGGATGGTACTCTTAATTATGTTTCTAGGTTATTCTTTATCAGCTATATAGTTACATGCATATACATTGCACACAATTTGTACTATCTGAGATAATACGAATCTAACCACAGGACATAGTAATAGACCGTAGTAGTTACTCAATACTTAACTTGCAAACAAAGTTGAAAGCATACATAATCAGGACATACATTTCATCCTCCTAAAGCCTCTTCTTGAACACAACATTAATGCATCTTTTGCATGACTCTACAAATTTTAAAAGGAAGTTTTGAGATGATTAGACTTAGAAACAATACTTGTCCAGCTTGTTTATGATACTGGCCATGCCAAGTTTCAATTTTTTGATAGTCACATACTAATAGGTGTCTAAGAATGTTGAAAGCATTAAAAAAAAAAAAAAAGTGTTACGTATTGGAATTATCATTTTCCAACTATGGGCACATGTCGGACATGGACAGGTCACCTTCTTTGCACGTCTGCTGATGCAGCAAATGAGGAAACATAAGTACCTAAAAGAGCATACTGTCTAGTACCAAGCACACTGAAGCACATATGGATACATGAGTTTGAAGATACATGTTTGCACTGGGACAAACTACACTAACATTAGTTGCATCATTAAAAAACCTCGAAAGACATTATTTAATCAAGTGCCAGAAAAAGAGAAAAAGAAGATGAGAGCTGTATTGATCAACACATCATATAGATGCAGAATTAATACCAGTTCTTCATCCCACCAAGCTTCCCAGCTTTCTTGTCCCTTCACACCAATTCCACCTCTGTAAAGAAGCCAATTTGTCCAGTCTCTGAAGTCCTCTACTGTCCTGAAACAGACAAAACAAGCGAAAAAATTTGAGTATGAATGAAGTAGACAGTCAGAAAATTACGGTGTATATTTATACCAACAATATGTATATATTTACTTATGTATAAAAAGTAGAACAGCCCTTACTTCTGCCACTCAAATCCCGCAGGATTGAACAAATAGGGAGCAAAAAGCCAAGAAAGAGCCATGAACCAACTGCTAAGCGAAAGAAGAATGTAGGAGAGTGCCCCCCCTTGATTATATCCGTATGCAAGGTATACTATCAACAAAAGCACAACTTCCAATCTGAAGAGATTATAGAAAAAGCATTAACTTCTCTGAACACAGGGGTGAGTACACGCAAATGCACGCGCCACACACACACACACACACACACACACACACACACACAGAGAGAGAGAGAGAGAGAGAGAGAGAGAGAGAGACGCTTTAACAAAATGGCTGCGGGAGTATAGCCTGTAATTCTCTGCAAATCTAATATGGCGAACCACAAATCCCCTACCAGTCGCTTGATACTGCCAAGAAATTAAGATAGCAACTTAAGTACCCCCAGACAAATAATTGAATAACTGACAGGAACAAAGACGGTAAGAAACCCAACCCTTGCACCACCATGGAGAATAGTGCGGCCAAAATAATGCGTTCTTGTGCCCAAGGAGAATGTGAAGAACACAGTACAGAGCTGAAGCTGCATAGTGACAAAACTAACAACAGCCTGCAGCAGCACAAAAGGAGGCCAGAAGCATGATAGTTAACCTTTGATTTGCTCGAACGCAGGGAAACATGAAGACGAAATGAAAGAAAGTTTTGAAAGTAAAGAGATGGACAGCCAAAAAGCATTTCTAGTACTGATCTGTACAAATTAATTTTAAGGAGGCATTGACATTTCGACTTGCGAGAACAAAATTAACTACTGAAAGCCATTAGACATTGGTTCTCACAAGGAAGAACAAATAGAAATGTCCATATAAATGAATCAGTGGAAAATTATCGATCACTATCAAAAGGACATTAGCTCTTCAAAAATCAGTAACCAACAAAAAAGTTCTCATGCAAAACCAGGGCACCATTCCATGAATAGAAAGTAGAAACTATACCCTGAGAAATCCCTGTTCCAAAATGAAACCCAAGATCATTGGCACAGCGGTGAAAGCTCCAATTTGAAAGAGAAACTGTGCATTAAGAGCAGCATTCAGAGCAGCATTATCCATAACTTCAGCTCTCGATTGTATGTCTTCACCAACTCCGGATAATGCCTGGAACAAGATAATGTCATAATCTCCCAACTATCAATACCGAATATGTATACACATATATACCATACATAGAAGAAATAACGTACATAATTTCCAGATTAGATAATAATAACTTACCAAATATGCCTTCCCGTAAAGGAATATGTACACAGTCAGCACAGTTAACTGCACATAGAAGAGTCCTGTCAGGATTCACCTATTACATAATTGTAAGATGCAGCCATTACAGTATATGCAATTCTGTGATTTGTTACATTGCTTTGTCTCATATCTATAGTTTCTTGAAGGACTAGGGGGGCCTCTTTTTCAGTGGTAAAACTATTTGAGAGCAGTCACTTTGTGCATATATATTGCCGAAAGGTCAGCTCTGTCTCCAGTCTTCCCCTCCCCAAAGCCCCATCGATTGGAGATTAATTGGGTACTGTTATGCTCTAATAAACTCTTCCTCATCCCGTCAAGGCTCTATAAAAATAAAAAGGAAGAAGAAAGTTCCCACGTTTACCATCACTTGCAGCACCCACTAGTAGGCAGAGACATATTAACACAAATTGAAATGATTCTTTTAAGGACATACTGAGCAGAATGTGCACGAAACACAATGAACGCAAGTAAAAAAAACTTGAAATCACTTATCTCCTAGACCAAGTACGTTATACCATGTCAAACAAACGATGATCAGAAATAAATAGGGAGAAGGCATATGTTTTACATTAAATCACAGAGAACTTCCTAGTACAGTACACACATTTTATTTTATTTTTCTCTTCATTTTTTCCTTCATGAGCTAATGACATTCTTATACAGTCCTACTTATTAATATGAAGCCAAAAAGGTAACAGAGTAAAAAAACGGATCCAATATAAGGAGTACAATAACATCAAAACCATCTAGTTATGGACCAGACATCCTAATCCCACTTCAAGGTTTGTCGACATAAAAAAAACGTGAATAACTAGATGCAGACTATTCAGGATTCAATTAGAACGGACGACCTTGCAGTGATAAAAGTTACAGAATAGAGGCATTGCATACCATCGTGCAAAAATAGTATCCAACAGTAGTGAAGTAGAATGACATCATTCTGAAGAAATCAAAAAGTTGCCCAAGTCTGTAAACATCTCTACTGAGAACTTGTTCACCATTACCACCAGCAACTTTTCCTTCAAACAGGGCAATTTGATTGAGACCAACATCTCGTCCTTTACCAACCTGTACAAATCTCAATCAGAATCCTTCAGCCCTGATACATTTTAACCTCATAGAATGAAACTTGTTAAAGCATCCAACTCAAAACCAATTGGCAGTAAGTGGAGAGGCCACGCAAGCTCATATACTAGACTCGGAGGTTATAATTAACCAATGTGGGACAAGCTCTAACACTCCCCCCACGTGCGAACCCTGACCCGCACGGGAGAGGTAAACAACGATTCAACAACAAAAGAAAACCAACCATTGACGACAAACAAAGGGGGAACCAACCATCAACAACATTGAGTCTTGTCCAAAATCCTCCGAAAGCCTAACTCTGATACCATGTTACAGCATCCAACTCAAAACCAATTGGCAGTAAGTGGAGAGGCCGCCCAGGCTCATATACTAGACTCGAAGATTATAATTAACCAATGTGGGACAAGCTCTAACAAACCTTACCTGAATGTATTCGTGGTGAGTGATATTTCCTTGGCGCAAAGTCGAATTGAACCCTGGATTAAACAAAAGAGAAGATAAACAAACATTTATTTGGATAAGAATTTCGTTAAAGGGGTTACTTATCAAAAAATAAAAACAAAAGAAAAAAAATGTTCTAAGGGGCTAGACAAATTTTCTACAACTGGTAAAATAAGCAAATGAGATTAGGATGCAACATTAGAATGCTACACGGTAGAGATAAGTACGTGTTAGCGAAAGGCCTGACTTGGAAAGTAAACAATAAAGAATTCAGGGGGGTTAAGAAAAACCTTCTTGCTGGAGAATGTTTCACGGCTTTGACATAGTATAGTTCTATATGGCTTAGTTGTGCAGTAAAAGAAATTACAGTACAGTTCTGCATTAAGGACTTTTGTGATGGCGCCAACGCATGCTTAGCTTGTAGAAATTGCCAACAGACTTACAGAATGTGAATAAAATTAATCAAAGGAACAACTTCTAATTTCTTATGTGTGCTTCATGAGTGCTTGAGAGAGAGAGAGAGAGAGCTTCAAAGTACATTATATAGAGTCTAAGAAGCACGGTCAATCAGAGAAGGTGGCATATCTTTGTCGGGGTCGGACACCAACACTTTAGAGCACTCCCCGACCTTCCCAACAAGTCCAAACTCTGAAGGAATCCTATTACTAATTTTTTCTCCGTATGGAACACGGATCCCACAACTTGGGATCCCTCACGTCCATTAATTGATGTCAAAGGAATTACATTACCATCTTTAATGTCGACTAGTCTCTCTTAGACTTTTCAATGTCAACAAATTCTTCAAACATTGTGTTTTATCTTTTTTTCAATTTCTTTTCTAGTTGAAAAACCAGAATGATTTTTCACAATGTTGATGTGATAAAATCTCAATATAATTACGATGTAACAAATCTGGTCCTATTTTTTATGTATAATTTTCTATTGATGTGCAAGTCCTATTCCAGAATTTTTAAAATGCCGCGACGGTATTTTCGTGTCGTGTGTGGTATATGACCCTCATGTCTATGTCTGTTCATACAATCTTACACCCGTCCGTCATGTAAGACACAATCTAACTTAATTCCATATGGTCCTAACATAAACACATGGGCAAACAAAATTATTTGCAAATAGATAAAACCACAGTAATACACATAATTATGTAGAAATTTTGGGTATTAGAGTCTCAAACTACTATCGCAAACTCCGCAATAATAAAACTAAGGCACTTAATAATCTCTTCGAGCTTGATTTCATGCATATTGAAGAGATTTTTAGTTCAGATACCAAAAAGAGTGAATCAGCAAACTAGTAAACACTACCAAGGTACTTATCTCTCTTAAAATTGCTCCCCAAAGCACAACAACTAAATCAAAAGCCACACTTCAAAAAGTAGGTTTTCATATGACAGAAGCGTTAGGATAACTCTCAGAACAACCATTAAGAGAAAGATGATCATCCCATCCGAATGGTGTATCACTAAACAAACCAGGCATACCTGAAAAAATATCTTCACTGATATTGATTACACGAGAGGCTTTACTGATGCCACCACGGGTTATATGGAAAACTCTATCGAATACATCTGGATGACCATAATGCATACGGACCCTGAAGGTTCATTTTAGGATATCAGCTCTAGTCAAAGAAGATTACAAAATCATGCATAATCACCTGGAACTTACTTCAATGGTTTTGCCAGAACACGCTGACCAAGCGTTACAAAACTACTTTCTTGATTGGACATGAAAGAGGCTAAAGATGAGACACTGCTTAGATCAAGTAAAACATGACACACAACTGTAAGTCTGCAAGTTAAAGGGTAGAACAGATATAGACATACAAGTTAGATGGATACAAACCTTCCAGTAAAAACATGTTCCCTTACACCAAGAATGGTAGGAGGGCGAATGCCATGGTCGCAATGTAATTCCTCAAGAAGATTTCTCATCTTCAAAGCTTCCTCAAAATAATTATCCTAGACCAAAATCAAAAAGATAAAAAGACAATAAAATAAAAAACCAGTGATAAAAAGCCACAAAAAAATCCATATAATACTGCACAATAAAGAGCAGCCACAACCTAAAAATGATTACAGCACTATGAGAAATCAGCCATATGCTCTTTTAAATAGAACCAATCATCTTTTCGAGGACTATATCGAAGCTCACTTCAACAAGCGTTTTCACTCAGATATATTCCTAAATAGTTGACATATAATTCTGTTCCTCAACAGGCACACACTTCAGAGGGAATTTCCTTTTATGTTAAGCTTTTAATACAAAGTTACATCCAAGTCACATTCATACTTTTTTTCTTATCAATTGTCAGTGTTTCGTCAGTTTATTCTGAGTGTCAGATAATAGCATCACGAGCCCGTCTGACAAATTGTGGAATAACAAACAGGACAACCTGGAAAAAGTCTACTGCATTGACAGTCAAGTAAATGAGATATGGTTGGGTTTCTCAGGCAAAAAAGGTCAGTAAATCCCATTTACATGCTGGAACCTGGCTCATATCAACAAAGATGAGAATTTGAGGAGCAACAAAGCAAGCGTTCAAGGCAAAGATGCTGATTTGGCTCCTACCGTGAAGACTCAGAGATGGGATATCAGAGTCTGCAAATGCAGAATAATATAAGAATATTGTACCCCCTTCCAAACCAAGCTTAAAGCGTATTCAATGTTCAGGAAAGAGACACAAGTCTGGTAATATTTACGGTCTAGAGACAGCTAAGAGAAGGATGATTTGTCATTGGCAGCAAGCAGATTCAGGATGTAATGGCATTTCAGGAGATTCAGGATGGATGAAGGAAATTTTATGCATTTATGGCTCTAGCAAATTAGGAGAATTGGAGGTATTATGATGAAAATATAGGAGATACAGAAGAGGGGATTTTGATGACCCAGCTGAGTCAGTCAGTTTAAGATGGAGTGATCATTCAAGAGGTATACGTTGACGACATTGGGGGTGAAAACAGCAAAAACAGAAGTTTCCCAGTTCTTCTCCCTCTAAATTCTGCAAGAAGAAGAAATGGTGTTATCCCCCCATACCCTCATCAAAAAGCTGCCTATCACTATCCAGTCATTCCCTGGTTACACATTAAAACAAGTCTGCTCAGATTTTCTTGAAAATGATCGACTCCTTCGTTCCCTCAAGAGAGTCTTGTGCAATCCCCAGCATTTCAGTATGATCTATGGCTTTTAATAACTTGATCAGCTGTAACTAAAGAGAAAGTCCCACTGAACCCACCACCTTTCAGTGGGATCATGAAGCATTTAAAAGAAAGGAGAACAAGTGCACAGGGGAAAAAAAAAAAGGGAGAAGTGCACAGATAGCTTCAGTTGATCATCACCTTACGTACTTTAAGCCATTCTTGTGGATAACCAAGTGCACCCTTGGAAAGAGAAAAGTGTTGTTCCAGAATTTGCCTAAGGCCAAGATTTCCAAAACAATTGATCTCAAAGCACGATTCAGGCAACTTGTGGCAGTTATATGGACTTATCTTCATCAGGCCGAGTTCATGTTACTCTATAACATAGGCATATTTCCTATGAGTCAACTAGCCAACATGAGGGTTTGGTTGGTGGTTTGGGGAACTGCAGGAGGTGGAGGCAGGGATTGTTGAGTTTATTTCCTCTTTATCTTCTGCTTCCATCATCTCAAACAGAATGCATCAAACAAAAGTGTAAGACCTACACATCCCTAGATTCCTAGGGGTTTACTCAAAGTGTAGAGTTCGAAATAATTCGATAGCTTGCTCAACCAAAAATGCCGAATCAAATATCATGGCACAGACTAAAAGTAAATTGTGAACGTCGTGTCACAGCTGCCTGTCGTGAGAATGTTATACTTGAGCTTAACTCACTCCTATTCATGTTAGATGGTCAAAAAGCAATATGACGTGTTTAAACATGTGTCTGACACCTGTCCGGGAGGACACGACGAGTTCCAGAAGTATCGTTATTTCGTATAAAATGATGTGAATGGTCTATCCTCAAATTCTAGGGAAAAGGTAGTAACACTGGATATGCAAGGAGCAGAGGACTGTCGCCATCGAATCACATTCTTTGGAAGTGTAACACACATGTACGTAGCGAACTTATGTAGCAGAAACATAACATGCAACACTTGGTCACCTGATTCATGTCAATTGTCTGCACTGCATTTCCACGAGTAAATATGACAGCATGGTTCTGATTTTCTGGCTTCCCTTCACCAAGTTTAGGATTTCCAGGAAGCTTTATGGAGTAAATTTCCTGCAGAATAAATAACCGCAAAAGAGAATCATAATCAGGATCGTCCATTCATAGGGAAAGATTTGCAATAGAACAGCAAACTGGAATTTATCTCGTTAGAGTACAAAATTGTAGCCAAAAGAATAAGGCTATCTTTCCCATCCCATAGCCTCTGCCAGGAAACTCAAATTTGAGCAAGTAAAATAGAACCGTAGCACCATCATCCCAACTCAAAGAGAATGGAATCATCTTTGAAAAAATATGGCAGCGCAAAATCAAAATCACCTCAAACCAAAATAACTTCTCCTCTACAGAAGAGGCTTACAAGAGTATCCACTGGCCAAAGTGAAGGTAAAACAATGGGGGGAAATGGTTTCCATTTGATAAAATTTCTACTACTCATCTATGTTTGCTCTATATACACATGTTTAAGTTTCTCTCCATCTTTTTGCTTAATTGGCTGAGTTCTGTACACCAATATATGATGCCAAAAGAAAAAACTAAAACTGATACTGTCAACGAATATCAACTTTCATCTAAATGATATAAGAGGATGCACAACAGACCTCAATAATGACAAGCAAACACAAGCACATAAAAATCCAAAGCAACAATTTAATTTTGGTTATTTCAGCTACGCTTTTCAATGCCCAGTCATCAAAATGAATAAACAGATCACCGGGTGACTGATTGGATATCCAGACAACAACAGATATACATCAGGAAATAAGAAGAATCTACAAACCTTGTCTTTGCCGTTGATGTCAGCTTTCACAAGTTTCGAATAGTATTCTGTGTGCACTCTGCCATCCTTTAAGGTCTCAACCACATCGATAAAAGCAACTCGAAGAGCTTCATTTCTAATAAAAAAAACTAAATCTCACAATAAGAACCTAACACAACTTTGTTATAGAACAAATGAAAACTGGGAAAAAAAACAGATGCTCAAAATCTCCGACTTTTCAATGAAGCAAACATGCAAAAGAGAACTAACGTGCCTTTGCATTAGCAATGCAATGTCTGCAGCCTCAGGTTTATTCTCTTCTTTCTGTTTCCCGTATATCTGACATGTCACAACATATGTGAATTTCAAATCTGCATGTGCCCTTGCCTCAGGAGATAACTCAAAACCCTGAGTATCAGTTGCATCTTTACTGGAAACTGCAGCTTCCATATCTGCCATAACTCCAAACGTAAGGTAACAAAAACTACATACGCAAAAATGTAACAGAAATTGAAGGTGCAAACCTCCAGCAGTCATCCTTTCCAGATATGTTTGAAGCATCAAAGCTTTTCTGTAGTACATCATTCCGCGAACTACACAAAGCCAAGAAGTAATCAGATCGCAAAATCAAGTTTTACTCAGGCAAACAGAACATCACTAATAAATATCCAAGAAATGCATGTATAAAGTAAAACCCACTGTGAAATAAAATAAGTAGACACCACCAAGCTCAGCAAATTCAGAAAATAAAACAAACTAAAAGCTACAAGACCCTAGGAAATGGAAAATCGAAGTACCAAAAATAAAACATGTGATCACATCCACCCACCAAATCTGAAAAAGAGCTTTGCTATTTGCAATCTATGAGAAGTAAATATTATAAGCCAGAGACATCTTTGTTATCTATTGAATACCATTGATGCAAACAAATATACTGTGCCAAACTTGCGTTTAGAGAAGAGAACCACAAACTATGATAATATAAGCATACTCCAACCTGTAGTTTCAGTACAATCCTTCACGTGTAAGGTATTCAAATCAAGGACACATGTAACACTTACAACTGGATGTTGTGAGTTGTGTCAACCTTAGAAAAGAAGAAACAACATGCTACAGATTGAAGAAACCAAAAGGGTAAACGAGTATTGATATCATTGCAGGCAGAAGGAGAAGGAGAATGTCATATCAATAAGTTCAGTTCGACTGAGCAAAATACTGTTCCAAGTCCTCCAGCCGTGAAGAATATTATGCCATCTGGTTCTCCCACTGTTATGCTAATCAAGAGTCTTTGGTCCCTGTTAAAGCTTGTCCCACAATGGTTAATTGTAAGCTCCAAAACTTGCATATGGGCCTGGACAGCCTTTCCACTCATTGTCAATTGGTTTTGAGTTGGACGCTTTAACAAGGTGTTTCTCCGTTTTTGGGAAAAACTCAATGGTGAAGCCGCGAGCGCCTGAGCGGTTTGTGTCGCAGGCGTGCCAGGACCGTGCGGTACAGTCCGATTGTTGTAAAGGCCTTCATGCCTTTTTCTGACTTCTAAACGTAGCGGTTGCGTTCGACCCAAAGGGTGAGGCCGAATGTTGGTTCGTTGTTTGCCTACGAGTGAGGACTTAAAATTTCCCAACCGTGTGAGAAAAAGAAAATAGCCGTAGAGAACGAGAAGAAAAAGAACTTTATTATATCAGAATAATAAAGTTGAAACGAAACAAACTTTATTAACGGTTTAACAAAGTTTGGGTACAAGGAAATAGAGAAAAACAAGATCTAGGCGGTCTAGAATCTTGTGAAAAAAGATAAAACTCAACGGAGTTGAGTGGATACTTTGCTGGAAAGTAAAAACATAGTGTGGCCGGAGCCGAAATTTTGGGTAACCGTGAGGTTAATGGTTGAGGAACCCTTTCTTTGCCTTCAATTCTTCTATTTATAGATGAAATCCCGCTGGAGAGGTCCTTGAATTGTGCTCCTTGCCCACTCGAAACACTGCCACATGTCCCACGCGTGCTTGTAACTTCCAACCATTATCTATGTTTGGCGGTTACTGAAGGTTATCAATAGCTCCATTTCCTTTTCTCACGGCACAACATATCATGGGCTTTGAATTGGGAAAAATTATCCCACGCATCATGGCATGTGAAGTTGCCATGTGTCCCACTATTGCCTGCCATTTTCTTTTCTCACGGCACAACATATCATGGGCTTTGAATTGGGAAAAATTATCCCACGCATCATGGCATGTGAAGTTGCCATGTGTCCCACTATTGCCTGCCATTTTCTCATGGTGGCGGTTTTCAACAGTAGTTATCCTTGCTTGTGGAGAAAATGTAACTGCCAACTATTGGCTCACTTACTTCCTGCGTGGAATAACAAATAAAGATAGCATTTGATCTAGTCAAACGCTTGAAATTTATCCTGTGCATCACGGCCATAACTGTTTCCTAACACTTGGACTTTATCCACATATAGAACCATGATTTATGGGGCCAGATCCATGTTGGGCTCTTTTTCAATAACCGAATAAATATGAAATTGTGCCAAGTATCTTATAAAAATCAATCAAGATTTGTGAAAAGAAATAAAATTAATGTAGCACATTAATTTCACAAGTGAATTTAGCCCAATTCGGTCCAAAAATAATACTTTTTGGCCCTTTAGGAAAAAATGCCAAATTTGGGTACAAACACATGGTATCAGTGCTAGGCTTTCGGAGCCTTTCAGAGAAGATTTTATGAGTAATTAACAATCCCCTTAACTCATAAGAGTAATTAACTGTAACTTCGACAAGCGCTCACTTCACAACTGGTTTTCTCAACCAGAAAGCGAGGGATCTAGTATCAAGCAGTACACAAAGGGTTGGCTTTCTGAAATTATAATCGTCAACTAATCAAGAAACCTCCTGCACCTATGACCACTTGTGCGAGAAGTTAACTACAATGTAGGACTAGACAAATGCCATTGCCAGCATTTGGGCCTTTACTAATGTCTTGGATGTTCATTCGTTTTTTCTTCATCTGTCTTCGCCTCTTATTCAGAAGGCTACCTCATGCTCACTTTTCGATATTACGATATTATTGTTTGACTCTTACCAACCCCCCACTAACCGAAACAAACCAAGAAACATAGCAAAAACAACAAACATTTACCGGTTCGTGCTAAAGTTTGACCCCGGTATGAAGCCCAAAACCGCAATTCAAGGATATCACTGGGAGAGTCAAAAAGCTCCAAGTCTACAGAATTTTCATTGCGACCTATCCGAGCAAGAAAGTTTTTCCACTCATCTGCAATGAAAAGCAACATCATTTTACCACAAAAGCAATAAGGTGAAGAGTAGGGTTCAGCTTCCGCGCATTAGTATCAGTACCATGAAAAGCCAGTTAATGTTACAAATAAGATAATGAACAAAAGCAATGGAGCAGTGGATCTGTGGAGGGTCAGAGGAACTAAGTAAAAGAAAAATTTAGAGCATGTTTTCAAAAGAATCATAAAGAGCTTGCTAAGCAAACTGGTACAACATTGCATATCCTATGCAATAAACACCAGACTGATAAAGATAAAGTAAATACCTGACATACATCGAAGGTTTAAGGAAATGTCAAAATCTGTCTAAGAGTTGTTCTTGTAAAGGAAAACCAATCCAGTCTAAATGCATCAAAAGAATTACAACCCCAGACCAGGCAATGTTAACAAGATGGAAGAAGACTCCACAAACTTACAACATATAAACACACAAACTGATGGAATTACCAATTTTTTGTGCAAAAAATAAAGAGTCAAAGCTGATCTTTCAGGTAAAATATTGATCTTAGCAAATCTCCCAATCTAGTCACTAAAGTTCAAACATGAAAATATTTCCTATGGAACTGAGAACAATTGAGTATACCTGGATATATCTTTTGGAGGTAAAATAAAATCGATATGCCATCTTCATTTTTCTTTTGAAGTTCAGCCAGACTATATAGAACGACTTCGGAGTAATAAGGAGTGAAAACACTGCATTTATAAAAAAGAAATGAGAAACCAGAACAGATACACCTTGGGTATAAAAAAGGAAAGCCAAAACGGTGAAAAAAATACCTGAAAGACAGCATCTGTCGGACCGGTCTAGCAGGGGGCATATTCATGAAAAGGGAATTTGTGAAGAATTGCAACCTCGTCCTAGCCTCAAGATTCCTGGGAATATTTGCTGCCGAGTCTTTGATAGTCAAAAGTGAATAGAGTCTTTTGACTAGTGCCACCTTCAAAAAGTTTGAGAATTAAAATATATTCCAAAATGGATGTAGGAAACATTTTTGAGGTATTTAAAACAAGGAAAATGCACCATTATGCAATGGTTGATTCAAGCATACCAGTTCAACATCTTGCGGCCACTTTAACTTTGAAAATAGACGACCTTCATTCCTTGCTTTTGACAACATATTCCAAGTCTCATAGTTTTCTCTGAAAAGAAATTCATACATGGAAAGTTGTAGGAAGGGAGCTGAGTAATTCCATAATATAAAGTGCAAGAAAAAGACAACCCATCTAACAAACCTCAAGTTGATAGAAAGGAAATCATAGCGTATAACATCATAGAGATCTTGAATAGCTTTGACTGCACCACTATGCAGATCTGGCTTCTCTGCCTCTTTCTGTACAAGGAAAATATATATCAGAAGATAAACATGTTTGACTGGGAAAAGGCCCGTCATGTATATCATTTACAACTTCAACCAATACAGTTATTTAGAGCATTAGAGCTTTAGCTTCAAAAGAAAAAATTCGGTGGGAACAAATTGGTATAACATCATAGAGATCTATATATGTATGTATAGATCAGCATACAAAGTTGCACATCTTAGAATTTACGTCTATAAAACAGTAAAATATCTATTCTGTATCCATAACCAAGAAACAGTACATATGGTGTAAATTAATCTCAGTATATAGGAAAGTATATGCAAGTATGGTACTCATCCACTATGGTAAAACTACTAGCATTTTGCAAAAAGCTATAGAGGATCATTATGATATCTGAACTGTTAGGGAACACCACACACTAATGCTCCCAACGAGATATTGCACCACAAACAACTCGATGAGCATAACTGCCCTGCGGGGATAGGACCACAAGAGGCAGAAAACCTAGGTACCCGGGACTCAATTTCCCAAAACAATAAAGATTAACATCAAAACAAAATTCACAAATTCTAATTTGATATCTTGAGTTCTCAAGGCATGTGGAGACTGTAAAATAAAATACGAACCAGAATTCCCATTACTGCAGTCACTCTCGAAATCACAAGTGCCAGCTTTTTCAAATCAAAATCCAGATGAATACTCCTCTTCGTTATACTTGTTTGAATGTCGTCGTATATCCTTTCAACCCTGACATGAGGAAGCAGAGTTACCAAAGAAGCCTACAGCAATTTATTTGTCGATTTATCATATAGCATAAAGCAGCTCTCCACTTGATAGAGCATAAGAATCATCGAAGATATACAAACCACATCTTTCCTTCGTCATCCAAGATGGCTGTCAGAACAAGCTTTATAGCAAAATAGCATTCCTCAACTGCAAATTTCATGTAGTCATCCCTTGAGATCCTTTCCCACAATTCTTCTCGTGAATCTCTACTCTCCAAGGCAATATCTTTAGCCAGAAATATCTGCATGAATTACAAAATATTCAGAAGTATAGTAACAGTAAACTTCAAGGACGATAACACAACAAGACAGTCAAAACAAATAAGTGAAATCTAATGTCATACCACGAAATAAGTAAAAATGGGATACCTTGCTGGCAAGAAGGAAAAGGGGCCACTGAACCAAGGGTAAGTTCCCAGTGTTCCTAGGCATCAGAAGCAACTCCATTTCCCTTCAAGCAGTATTAAAAAAAGGGGTAAAAAAGCGCAAGATTCATGCAAATTTGATGATATAGAAAACAAGAATTAATAGATAAAAACACAACAAGAGAAACTTGCGACACTCACAAAGTTGTTACGTAATCTTCTTCGCGGAGATTTTTGATAATCTCATTCCAGAATGGAGAAAATCGAGCAGCATCTGCCTTGTTCTTCTCCAAAACCTTCAATAAAACAGCTAAGTCAAGCAGTAATCCAATACATTTGCCTAACCAATATCGTACAGAAAAATAGAAAGATTCAACAGTAGTAACATAGACAAAATTGGAAGGAAATTGCCAGAGGAGACAGACAACAATGGGCGAACACCAAAACTAGACAAAGATGCATGCAAAACACCTTGTAAAGAATCCTCAGGATGTCCTTTCATCTTTCTTATGAATAAAACACATTCAACAACAAATGGCCTCACACATCAGCCAAACACATGACACATGCCTAAAGTCATGTGTTCCAAAAAGAAGTACAAAAGGGGTGCACACTTCATGCATATACAAAACTACATATGGCGAAAATATAACTATACCAAAATAAATATATATACACATAAACATAGACGTGTTTCATCCTTACAAGGATATTCCACGGGGAAGCAGTAGGTAGACAAGCATACCTCAACCTTTTTAACCACTAATTCCTTCATCTTTTAATGGCAAATAACCTATTTGAAGAAAAGGTCAGCACAAAAAAGGCCTCCACATAATTTTAGCTCAAGTAACAAACAATGTGGCCGAAAAATGGAGTGTCACTGTGTATTTTTTGAGAAATTACAACACTTGTATGTAAGGATTCCGATGATGAACGGATGGATCCCAATGACAGTAATAGGTCAGTTGTTGCAGTTCGGCACTGTCGCCATGTTGACGCCCTAAAATGGTGGTGCTAATTTCATATACCACAAATGATGTTGAAACCCCCATCTATTTCTTAAGTTTCATAATCTACTGAGCCTAACTTCTAAAAGATGGGAAACATCGTCATTGTCAAGTGTTTTCTACTCAAACATACAAACAACTCGTTGAACCTCTGAACAAAAGAACTTGGGCAGCCAATGATTAGGATTAGAGCCATGCTCCTTTATACCTATTAATTTGCTCTTTGGGAATTTCAGTTTAGGAACTCAAAAATTCTTTTCGATTGGTGTCACCAACTGGAAAAAGTGAAACCCAGTGCATCAGGCATACATAGGTGCGAATACTATAAAGCACTGTTCATCAAGCTGGTTACAAAGAAGATGGCAGTGGAGTAAGACTATAACTATGTTCATTGCAACAATAATGTTATTAGCAAGGATATGAGCAGCTGGTAGCTGAACTGTCTATTACAATAAATGCAAAATTTGTAGAGAGAGAGAGAGAGAGAGAGAGAGAGATGTTGTGAAAAATGTGAGAGGTTAGGGCTCCCCCTTTCTCATTCATGTAAATATATATATATAGACAAAGGTACAAGTACATACAATTAAACCCCTCACTTAACACTCCTCCTCAAGCTGGTGCAATTGTGCAAAGATGTCTATCAAGCCCAACTTGAACAAAATGGGATGAAAACTTTTACTACTAACACCCTTTGTAAATACATCAGCTAATTGGTCTTCAGATCTCACAAAAGGCATGCATATTAGACCGTTGCTCAGCTTCTCCTTTATAAAATGCCTGTCAATTTCTATAAGCTTTGTTCGATCAGGTTGGACAGGATTATGAGCAATGTTTATCGCAGCCTTTCTCTGATACCATGTAAAGTTTGTAGAGAGAGATGTCGTGAAAAATGTGAGAGGTTAGGACTCCCCCTTTCTCATTGATGTATATATACATGGGGCCGGTTCTAGGGACACAAAAAAACACAATTTGTTTTGGAGCCCCACGCTAATAATCCGAGCCGTTCAACTTGTTTAAAACATGTTTTTAAGGATACCCATAAAAAATTAACTCATTTGAATATCGGTAAGTGCTCGATCCAAACAATTTTGAAAACACCAGTTCCTGTCAAGTTTTTGGAAAAACTGTTTGGATCAAATACTTATCGATATTCGATTGAGCTAAATTTTTGCAGGATTTCCTATTTTATCCATTTAAACGAAGTAAACGGTTTGGATGATCACAACATAACCCGGAACAAAAGCGTGGGTTTTTTTTTTTATGTGTCCCCGGAACCGGCCCCTATATATATATATGGACAAAGGTACAAGTACTAAACTATCCCTAGCTAACAATAAACATACAATTAAACCCCTAACTTAACAATAAAGCTGAAAGTCGCAGCTTAGCTGTGCAGCATACTAACTATTTGGCAAGGACGGTTAAGAGAAACAACTATAAAATTGCCAAAGAAACACAATACTGTCATAATAAAACACTTCCTCGAAGTTTGCAGTGATATGATTTTATATTCTAAAATGCATGCATGCACACACGCGCGCGCGAACGTAGAAAGCCACAATAAGAACAACCAGTACTATAGTGGTTCCGAGCATTATTACTCACTTGGCCATTGGAGCTGAGGACAGTCCTGCAAAAAAGGAGTCGTTTTTCAGAAGCAATAAGGAAATCAATGGAATGGATTGATAATTTGCAACAGCTTAAATAAAAGACCTGAAATAAAACACAAATACAATTTGAACCTGTTGGGAAGAGGAACATGCAATGAATCCATAAAAGCCTCGGGAAACTTGTCAAATAGTTTGTGGACAGCCCCCAAGGATCTAATCTGAAAATGATATTAGGCAAATTAAAAAATAAAACACAGCAACCAAAAACCTTTAACGGCAAAACTTTGAAGCCTTTTCACCGCCCATAAAAAGACAACCGCGTAAAGGGAGACCACCCCATCATGACCAGTCAAGAGCTTCAAATGTTGACATATAAGAGACTTCATACAAAATAGCACTATGTGCTTACAGGAAAAAAGAAAAGAAAAAAGCAGAATAGGAACGCCATAAATCATAGAAATTTACCTCCCCAATACGATCCCTAGCCCCAAGCAAGAAACCGCACACAGCAGATAGTACAGTGTAGAAGATATAGATATCTAGGAGATAGATCTGCAGGGAAGAAAAACAAAGACAAATATGGCCAGATGAACTACACAAAATAAGGAAATAGAATATAGTTGTACACTAGACTAGAAATTCAAAATCAAGGACCTTTTATTTAACACAATAACTTAGACAGAAACCAATGACCCTTTCCGCTTTGACAGGGCATAAAGTTGAGCAGAACAACAGGCATATTCTTCTCTAATCAGTTTGCTTTTGACAAATTACAGTCCCATTTCAAATCTTTGCTTTCTTTTTGATAGCTCAGTATCCGGACTAATGGACCAACTAATCAGCACGACCAACCCAACTGTCCACTAGCGGCGGCCAATTAAATCCCCGGCAAAGTTCCGTATACACTGGCTTAAAACAGGAAAAGATAGTACACATATGAGAGTCAAACGCCAGACAGAAGCTTTCTAAGGTCGCTACTTGCCCACTGACTACCACTGCCCAACCCCAGGGTTACCTGTTTGAAATCTAAGTACACGTTCTTTATGGCGATTCCAGTCTTCTACGTACTCCCTCCGTCCCGAAATGTTAGACACTTTCCTGCTTTTTGTTGTCCCATATAATTTGTCCATTTTGAAAAGTCAAAAGCAAAATATGATAAACTTCCCATTTTACCTTTTTCTTTTGAGCAAAAAATTTGAAATTCAAATCTTCAAGTACTAGTCAAAGTACATGGAAGGGTAAGATTGGACAGTTGGTCTTTGCACAAAAGACTAATATTTCCTCCTTAAAAGATATAACTCCCAAACGTGTCTAACATTTAACGACGGAGGGAGTAATTTGTTCTCTCTCTACTTCAGGAAATCCTGCAAAATATTAACACTACCAGGTTTCAAATACTGAAAAGTGGAAACAGAAGCCAGCATGGTGTCATAAAGAAGGTCGTGGAATCCAGGAGAGCTCATTCATCACGTCTTTTATAGCACTTCGAGCATATGGGCACGACAACGAGGGAATTAGCACCGAAGGTCAGGGAGTAACGCAAGAACTCTTAGGCTCTGTTTGGTACCTAAGGAAAATGAAAGAAAGGAAAATAAAAAAATTTCCTCTCTCTGTTTGGTTTGAGAGGAAAAAGAGAAGAAAAATAACTACACTAAACTATATTAACTAAAAAAATTCCTCCTAACTTTCCTCAATCTTTCCTTCTTGTTTCCTTTCTTTTCTTTTCCTTTCTTTTCCTAACTACCAAACAGAGCCTTAAAGAACTTCTGCATACGAATAAAGAGGAGTCCCTAAACTAAGACAACCTTATTTTGTCATCTAGCAAAACTAAAAGGATATTTTCAAAGGGGACAATTCCATGAATCATGACCATGATTCTAATCATCACAAGATAACACCCATTAACAATTAAGATTCCCTCTTTCAATCAATTAAGCCACTACATAGGCTAACAAGACAGAGTTCTATCATAAGTGCTAAACTTGAACAAAAAGGAATAATATAAGAACACTCCAATAGATTAAATTGGATCCAACAGGTAAATATATCTCTAGACAAAAGTAATTATTTTCCATAGCTTAGGAGTTTCGAATACCAACATAATGAAGACTCTTCTAGCTTCCCGTTTCCCGTTACTAACTGATTAAAAAAAACACTTGCAACAGGAATCACCGAATCAGTTTTCTTCAACATTTTTGGGAATGTAATCTTGTAACCAACAAAATGATTACCATTTGATGGTTATAAAATCACCAGCCTCTAAAGATGTCACATACAGTAGATGCTATCTTGAGTACATTTTACAAGTATAAAGAAGGCTTCTCATTGAGGGTAAACAAAACAACACATAAACCCTCTCAAATTCCAGTCCCTACATAAAAATAATGAATTGGCATGCCTACTTACAGAAATTACTGGTGCCCATAAGCTAGCAATCGTCAAAGCATTATGGTTATCTGCAAGCAAAGGCAGAAAACACATGAAAATAATGAAAATGATGGACGCAGGTAAGTGTGGACAGTGCAAAGTTAAAGACTAGCGAGTGCCATGACGGAAGGTGAACAACCTATGTATTAAATCCTTGCAACACACAATTTCTATTACCCAATTGCAAAATTATAAAGTAGTCTTTAGAATTTAATAGCTTAATGTACACCATTGGGATCGTTTCCTAACAATTGGTAACTTAACATGTTATCAGAAGTAGTGTTGGGTTCACCCGTTCAACTCTATCAGTTCGAATGCAACATTGAGAAAGAAGAAAACAAAGCATTTTCTCAAGTTAAGTGCATAAAAGATGACACTTGTAGAGTGTTAGCGTTTAGCGTAGGATGATAAATGATGGCATTCAAGGAAGATGGAAGAACTACTTACAGAAACTATTGAATGAGAAGCATGAGAGAAACCTAAACGAAGAAGGTTTTGGTGGTTCTAATAGGAGTGGTAGCCAAGAATACAAGTTTTAGCTTTTAACGCGAGTAAAGAAGTATGAAGCGGCTAATCCACTGAGAAGGATGAAGCTAGGCAAGGCTTACAAAACTTGCACATAATATCATTTTGACTAGAAAGATGCCGATAAGTTGAGAAAGAGTACAAGTATCTATATATACCGACATAGTGACTATTAAAAGTTGTGAGGTATACAATTGATGAGCCATACTATAGAGCTATAGGAAAGAGTTATTGGGCATCACCTAAGAACGATGACAATGGTATCAGAGATCAGTTTGGGTTTGTGCTGGGTAGATCAACTATGGAAGTTGTCTAGTTGTTAAGGAGATTAGTCCATAATGATGTGGACCTTGATATGGTTTTCATAGACCTAGAAAAAAATATGATGTGGCGCCTAGAGGCGTTTGATGGTGGGTTTTGGAGAAAAAGGGTGTGGCAAAAGGATATATTGATGTGGTAAGAGGACATGTATTTAGGAGCGTGCAGAACTGTTAGATCTCAAGTAGGTACACAAGTAAATTCCCAATCAACTAAAGATTACATCAAGGGTCAGCTTAAGCCCTTATCTCTTTGCCTTGTTATAGAAAAAATCAACTAGACATATCAAGATAATATCGATCGTATATGTTATTTGTGGATGATATTGTCTTAGTAGATGAAATTATATAATGCAAAAATGGGAACTTTGAGACAAGAAAAAGAGTCAATAGGATGTTGGATGAATAAGAGTAAAATATAGTACTTGGAAGGGAGGTTTAGCGGTAGTCAAAGTGCTAGTATTGACAGGGTGACTCCAAAATCAAGAATTACCAAGAAGCGAGCTTTTACAGTATAATGGCTCAAATGTCTGTAAGGACACAGAGATTGCGGATGATGTCAAGTTGGATGGATCAAACAACAGAGTGCCTCCGGAGCATTGTGCGACTGCAAGATACCCACAGAGTTGAAGGGGGAACTTCTACCATACTGTTGTAAGGCCTATCATGTTATAAGGCAAGAAGCGTTGGGCTACTAAGACACAACATATGAGGGAGGAGAATGTTTTAATTTTACATGGATGTTTGGTAAGACTTTGCGCGATAGAATTAGAAACGAGATATTCGCAAAGTAGCACAAATGAAAAAAAGATAAGGTGGTTTGGAAATGTCTGCCGCAAATCGATGCAGTAGTTAGGAGGAGTGATATAGTTACTATATAGGGTAACACTAAGGGGAAGGGTAGACCAAATGGTCATTAGAGGCAGTAGTTCGAAAGACAAAATTGATTGGGACTTGAGGCTTTGGTTGGTTTGGTTCTGTCTACATCAAGGAGGCCTCACAGCCTTAGAACATACAAGGGGACGAATGAACAAGAAGATACAACTACAAATAACCCCAAGAGAAAATGGCTTGCTCCAAACATTTTGCAATCACCACAAAATCTTGTAGTGACAACTATGTTAGTATCGAAACACTAAAGCATAGAATGGGATGGAGATGTTTTAATAATAAACAATCAATACTTGCCTCTTTATTCAACCAAATCCTCCCAAGGACATCATGACCCAATTTGATTAGTAATTTCAGAAAAGACATGTATAAGGGATACCCAAATCAACTGCTTAAGAAAGGTAGTCCAAGTAAATAGTCTAGCAATTGGTAAAAGATGATAATAGGCCATTTGGACAAGGTATGCATATGCTTTTTTGAGCTGTTAAAGTCAAACTTCTTACAAAAGTTCTCTAAAATGACTTGGTCTCAAAACTAACGAAAGCACCATAGCAATGGATGGAAAGGACAATTAGACCATCGAGTGGGACAACAAAAATCCAACCTTTAGGAAAAGTTCTTTCGCACCTAGCAAGACACGGTAGAGCGATAATAACAATCATGTCATTCCCATGTGAATATCAAAGATTCTTCTACCTCAGTTTCCAATAACCCATTCCGTAATCACGGTGTGGCCCATTCATGACTCTTTATGTGCATTTGGTCCAATGTGTCTGCCTAGTACAAATACTGGTTTAAGTTCATCAACATCGCAATTGGGGGATGTTCCAAATTAAGTCCACAAGTCCTATTGGGCATTAAACATTGCGATAAGTATTCCTAATGTGGTGAGATAAATTTAAGAGCTTTGGTCTTCTCTTTCTCCTTCTATTTGATGTGAGTTCTTGTCCAACCCTATCCATCTTCCTCCCTCTTATCCACCCACATTAATGAACACACGAGTGTATGTCCTGCTCTCATTTTTCTCACTATCAACGTCAAACCATATGGATAGATCTTTTAAACTTCTAATGTGCATCGTTTTACCTCTCTAAAGTCCACCAATATATTGCAACTTCAGATGTTACCTTTTTATTCATTTGGATCCCAACATCTGACATCATTAACTAGTAATCATCGCAAAAATAGTCAATAATCGAAGGCATGTTAAAATCCAATGTGGATTTCTAAAAATCATATAATACTATGATACAAATGTTGTGCATTGTGCATTACATTTACCTGACTCTATCAATAGCATCTCAAACATCCATGATGAAAAGGAAGTGAAATTACAGCAAAGAAAACATAATGTGAGAAATGCCTCAATTTTGTGACTCTCAAAATGCACAAGACAAAAAGCAAAATCAAATAAGAACTAGTATTACGAATAAACCATAAAATTGATCACAGAAGGAAAGCTTATTGCTTACGTTTAGACACAAAATCATGCCAAGAATACGTCAAATTAGTCATCTCCACAATAACCTTTGTTGGCTCTACCAAGGGCTTGATCTGCATAGACCAAGAAAAGATCCAGCAATAAGCACAAAACCAATAAAAGTAGTCCTTAATGTCACTCACATACGAGGATAACAAAAGATCTGTAACCAATACACATAAACAGAATGACCAGAGTCACATACCAAAAGAAAATAGGCAAAGCAAAACTTCAACGCCAATAGAAAGAGCCAGAAGATCGCATACCTGAATTGAAATTATAGATAAAAATCATGACAACAATACTAACTAGAAATTTCAGAAAATAGATGTCATGTCTGACTGGAAATTAAAACCAAAATGATTGAAACGATGTAAGAGTCTTAGTGGTCTCATTTGTAATTAACATGCTCAGGCTTAATTTGGAATCAAGTTTTTAGGATTACGTATCACTTTGAAGGTAAGGCGCTCAAAAGCAACCTTGCTCATTCGGAGGCATGGTGCACATACACAGTGCCTAGGGGCAGTCATACTAGGAGATGGGAGTCTGTCAGTGGTATGATATAGAGTCACCTTACGGACATGCATGGTGCAGGCTATCTAGATAAACCCTGTAGCCCATATTAGACCTCCCAAGAAAACACATACTTATTCAATTACCCATCCCTTCCAATCCCCCTTTATAGACAAACAAAGGACAATGATCCATTAAAGTACAACGATCAGACAATAGTCTTCTTCCAAAGATCGTTTTGCACAGTCATGCTCCTTGTTTCTGATTAATTTTCTTACCCATCACAAATTAGAGACAGAGAGAGAGAGAGGAAACCCTTGCAGTCTAGACCCGCTCCTGAGAACTCTACATCATTTCCTTCCCGAAATATACTGTGGTCCACTTACTCGTCATCATACTTACTTTATTACCCTAACTTTCAAGCATGACAAGAAATAGTAAAGCAGTAAGACTGTAGAGAGCAAAAAACAACAGTTCATCGCACAACAAGACGGGAAATGATCTCGAGAAGATGTAATTCAAGGTGTGTCTAGAAATCATGCTTAATAGGCCCATAGGATCCATTATCATAGTAACAGAGATCAGGAAATACTTGATGTAATCAGACGTCCTCTCATACATGCCACGGCCAACATAGTAATGCTCCTAAGAATAAGAATTTGAGTGGAAAGAAGATCAATATAGATGAAGAAATTGACGAATACAGAAGCTATATAGATAAATGTAAATTTATGGTAACATGGTGAGGGAGCAGCGAACCTGGTGCATCCACTTGATAAAATGAATTACAGACCAATGATCACACCGATTGGCCAAACGATGAAATGCCGGTAATCTCAATAGGAAACTAATAAAAATTTCAACACCAGCATAGATGGCGAGAACAAATATATAAACTTTATACACCATCGAAACCCCATTTGATTTACTCTGCTCTTGCAGAGCTTTCCTGTAATTTGAGCATAACAAAAAGACAAAAGGGTGAGTTTGAACTACAGATAAGCACATGGCAGGAAAGTAGTAGCATCTTAACAATGAAAAATCATGAAACATAAAGCAAAAGATTAAAATCAACTTACACATAGAGAAACCATATTATGACTGAAGCTGTTGTAAACCAAACAAAACGAAGAAAAATTCGAGTCACAGCTACGGGGCGTGATGTGGAATATGCACCATACATCATAACAACATCCAGAACACCTGTATTACATAGAAAGAAAACTCAGCCATTGAAAGAAAACGACAGAGCAAACAAACAGAAAAAGATCTGGCTGTGATCTCCTTACTTCATGGTCAACATATGCTAAACAATGAACGGCGGCTTAGAAAGCTCAACAAAGAAAAAGGATTCTCACAGAGAACATGGCAACAAAGAAACTTACTCTCCAAGAACTTCATGACAACAAATGTTGGACCTAGACTAAGAACTTCTTGAATGGTCTTTGCGTTAACATTTCCCTTGTTGAAAGCAACAATGGTGAGTCCCTGCAAATATAGAAACAAAAATTATCATATATGAGCACCAACAAATCAACCAAATACTTACAAAGTCACTACAGTTGATAGACTCGACACTGAAGGACAATCTATGTGAAAGAACAATCCAGTAAGAATTTGAGTGCAGAAACAAACATAAAAGGGACCAATGACCAATCCAAAAGCTCCAACGTACACCTATAACAAAATGATAGAGTGAATTCGCACAACAAATTAGAAGTGAAAGAAGAGGAGGTGACAAGGACATAAATGAGAAGGATTTGGGCATGAAAAGAGTATAACATTGAATAAGTCGGTGGGAAACCGACTATCCATATCTGTCAAGTAGAGAGAAAGAGAGAGATGGATTCAAGCCTGCTGTATACCTAGCTTGGTTACCAGCATCATTTCGCCGTAGTGAATTATCTAAAAATAGCATAATAGGATACCTTTTCAAGCCTAGGAGTGCAGCTCTTGGCCCAAGAGTTTGTTTCAGTAATTTTCGAAAGCCAAGTGTCCAAAATATATCCCAGATCTCTAATCGGGTCTTTCCTTGTAAGTGACAGGCATCATTCCCTAGACTCTTGTTTTTTATTTTCAATAATTATTGCATCAGTTAGTTGGCATATACATTCCACATTCCCTTCTTCAAGGCAAGGAAGGTCTTAATTTGGACCACATTGCCAAGGAAAATGTTGCATTGCATGGCATGCAGATATGAAAATTCCCGAGGAAAACAAAACTTGTTAGAATTTAATATAAGCAACATCATGATGGTGAGATGCTTCTCTGACAGTTAGGGGAACAACACCATGCAAGTTCATACCAATTCACCATTTGAGCTCCTGTTGATGCAATCATATTGTCGTTGACTCGTTAGCAATGATGTAGTATGTAATAGGGGTACTATGGGCATAGGGTTTCCTTAGTAGGTGATAAACATTGCAAGAGTAGAATATTTAGAGCATTGCTCTTCTTAGAATCTCAATGAAAAGTTTGTCTTGCATCAGGCAAAGGGAGGGCACGTCAGTTTTTGGGAGGACAGTCGTAAAATTATAAAGGAGGGTCCCACCTTCTCTTTTTTCCGATTAATGTAGGATAGCTAACGACAATAATGTCAGGGATGGAACAAGGATTTCATTTTAGAGGGAGCCATAGCATAGAAAATATCCTATATCCAATTGATAGACACTACTAGAGAGGAAGAGAACCCTCGAGAAGATTGAAGAAATAGATCAACATAGGAAAGTAATTTTCACCATCACTTTTTTACATCATTTAGTGTGGATATTTGTCTCATAACCACTTTATTGAGCAAATAAACAAAGGACAGCCCAAGAAAGGATGGATCAGTTACTTTGGCATCGTTCAACAAAGCTATCTTTTAAGAGAAAAGTATTAAGTTTGGCAGAGTTAGATTGGGTGAGAGCATATGACATGCATTGATCTTAGAGGATTCTCTCTAATGGAAAAGATTGGCCTCTGATATGCAGTGAAATTGCGGTTCTTTGGACCCTAAGGCAAAGAGAGCACTTGAATTTTACAGCGAAAATAAAAGATTTCGAACGATTTGAATTGAGATTGGTTAATTCCCTTTGTTGGTTCCGGTGTCTCCGTCACAAAAAGAGGCAATTAAATTGATTACTACCTATGTAGCACCAATCCCAGCACGACACCAAAACTCCAACATGTAAATTTTGAAAAAATGGATACAACACGTCGGGGAACACTTTCTAAAGAAGTTTTGCGTATACTATTCTATGACTCACAAAAAAATAAAATAAATAAGGTCCAAGTGTATATGTATACCTTGCATCATAATTATCGTCACATCGTCAACAAAAGTATTTCACCGAAAAGCATATCATTGCTGATAAAAAAAAAAAGCATAGCATTTCCTTTAATAAGGCAACAAATTTATTGATAAGGCATCAAGGTGATGTCTCCCACGTAGAAAAGAAACAGGAAAAACAAAAAGGCCAAGTGCACCAAAAAGAGAACAATGATTTAAAAAACCTAAACAGCACTCTTGACAAAAATAACTAACATGTCCACGAATTGGCTAAGGGTTGGGTTGTACTCCCTTGACTCCCCAATAAACAAACCTGAAAGGAAGAGAAGAAAGGAAGAGACTCTAAATCTTTTAAGCAATGGCATTGCGCCCCCGTCAAAATATCTGAGTCCTCTCTCTCTCCAAAAAGCATAGCATCGTTTTATGTCTTTTTAACATTAATAAACCATCATCAGCCACACAAAAAATAAGACTTCCCAAAGTTTCAAATAGAATCTAAAATGTCGAGTAACATGCCCAACATGTTTTGTCGAGTGTCCAGAACATTTTTTGGCATCCTCGGAGTGTCCAAACGGAGAAGGCTGAGAAAAAATAGATTGCTTTGGATTTTATACGGACACATGTCCGGAGTGTCCTGATAGCTTATGTGTCCAAAAAGTGTCGAACACCAGTACGTGATTTCCAACGAAGTATCCTTGCTACATAAACTACTATGGATCGGAGAATTATTTGTAGAATCTTTATTTTGTTTAACTGTGCTTATTGTCCTCCAGTATTTTATACTTGCAATTCCTTTTCAATGAAAACTATTTCTATTTCTACCCGGACAAAGCAAACACACACACAAAAAAAAAAAAAAAAAAGAACCAGCATGTCTCAATGGTCAATTTGGAGTAAAGCAAAGACAATAGAAAAGTAGACCCCCCAAAAAAATAAATAATAAGGGAAAACAAACGTATCAACAGGACAGCAAAATCAAGGCTATGATAAACGGTAAACCTGAAACATCATGACAAGGAATATCCACAAGCGGTGGAAGCTATGGTAAAGATGAAAAAAAGTCCGGTGCTCAACAAATGAAGTTTTGCCTTGACGTTTACTGCCGCCAGCTTTAAGCAAATTCTGAAAGCACAAATGCATAGAAGGTCAAGAAAACATGAAAAATACAACCTGCGACAGAACAACTATATCAGTAACAACTCTGTAACATCAAAGAAAGTGTCAATAGGATAACACCAAACCTTGTAAACAGTTATCTTGCATATAAATAAACAGGAGTCGGGAAACGAGAAATTTATTGCCAGCATAATGAATCAAGCAAATCATAAGTAGCGTAACATATTTCATGTTACTTAACTGCTAAAAAACAAAGATAAGATTTCGTAATTCATGAGACAATGAAACACTACCAATTCCAACCCCCTTCTGTGCTTCTGTATAACAAAACAGAAAGAAGGAAAGAGAATGGAAGATATAGCAAATAAGGACCGAAGGACAACAGGACAAGATATTTGCTTCAATGCCAGAGTTGCTTAAACAAGGGACAAGATCTCAGTAAAGCCAGATTAATGACTCAAAATGTCAGGCATTCAACCATTTAGATTTGAATACCCAAAATGAAATGGGAAGAGAAACTGTACTACTTGCCTTGCAAACTTTATGTTTACAAGTGGGTGAAAGCAACTGTCATCTACTTGTTCATATTTTACAAGAGCAAATAGCTGGCAAAATGACATGACGACATAAACCCACAAAGGAAAAAGAACTTAACATCGCCCCCGAGTGAGTAAAAAGGGAAGAACGAATGATGTAAATTGTAAGCTATATTCTTCCAGTCAAAAACCAACAAATTATGGGAGATCAATACAAAAAAATGAAGCACGGCTACTCGAAAAAAGTTCGAAAATGCATATTGGATAAATATCGGACTCAGATAGGCTGCACATTCGGTAGGATAAAAATCGAGTTGGCTAAAGAGCAGCCTTAAATAATTTTCTAAAAAATTTCAATTTTGAGTTTGGCACGGAAACATCAGAATACAGCAAGTAGCAGGTTTGCATTTGGCGGGTTCCAACTACCAAGAAATATTATTCGAAAACTGTTGTATGATCAAGAATTGACATTAAGTAAGAAAGAAGCTCCTAACTGAATACAATAACAAAATTAATCTCGTATAAGATAGTACAATAAATTGCACTATAATCTTTGAGAAGTTGCCAACCTTCGATCTTGGAGTTGGTTTAAGAAAAAAGGGTGAACTCCGACGCCATGGCCAACTAAGTTCAAAGCAATTAAGTGACCTGCAAACATAAAGAAAAAAGGTTTAAAAAGCACTAAAACGCACAACGATTTCATATTAGAGCTCACCAAAAATACTCGTTGAAATCGTCATAGTTTCTCCATGCAGAATGAGGAGCTCTCCCATTGTCATTGTTCGCTGCTTCCTGCAGGGCAGAAAAGTAGCAAAAACTTCAGTGTTATGGGAGAAAGGAGAAAATGGTGACACCAATATTTCCGTTGTTGTTACGAGAAGGGACTCCAGTACACTTATGTGCGCAAATGGGCACGGGAAAAGCAACAAAAGAGAGAAAACAGCGCCTGAGTATTTTCTTTTACATGTCACTCTGAGAAAATAGCATCCTACGTTACTTTCTTTGGGACGAGTCCAAAAAGAGGGTTTAGAATGATCAACCCTCCCTGAGAACTATGTCTTTTTCAGTGCAAAATTATGTTTTCCCACCACATCAGAAGTCCTTGTATTGAACATTCCCAATTATACATATCAGGAAGAAAAAAGAAACCAGCAAAACATGGGAAATTCTCTTGCCCATCCCATCCCATCCCCGCCCCACTCCTACAGGGTGCACAAAACCTAAAGAAATTCGAAGTGCATAATTGAATTGTAGCCAAAAACATACCGCAGCAATAACCTCATATAGAAGGTATATGACTTGATCATGGAAAGACACACCACTCTCAGATTTGCAACTTTCGGCTGGCTGAGTAATCTGATCCCGCAGTATTTCATCAAGTTCCTTTGCCATCTGTTTATATAGTCAAAGTACACAAATTACTAAAAAATAAAGATTTCAGGAATACGACAAACACATGCCACCAATGCCAAATAAAATACATTTCAGGAATACGACAAACGCATGCCACCAATGCCAAATGAAATACATATCATTATCAAATTGAACATGACTATAAACTTCAGTAACAATACGGTAACAAGAACGTCAAATAAGAGCGGCAGAAATCATAGGGAAATGCATTCCCGCATAGCCACAACATTTCAAATGGGTTGTGGAATTCTAGGTGTAACAACAGGATAATGCAAGAATTATATTGAACACCACCCAATATATTCCCTATCTTAAAAAACAAATAATTAAGTACACAGCAGACAATACAATCCAAGACTAGCTCGCCTACGTGATGAAATATGTAGCACAAGCATTCCGGGAGAAATCGAATGTTTGCAGCTTCACCCCAGATGAGAAAGTACAAAGAAATGTAGATTAACTTCTTCTCCTTCTCAACAGCATCCAAACTGCACAGTAACGATTCAAATTATCAATTTTGAATGGACTTTAGAATTCTGAATCAGTGTATGGACAAAAGAGCGACTTGTATAATATGAGTAATTCTTTTTTCAAACAACAAAAACCAACACCCAGAATATAAGTTCCTCACTTGTTCCATGCTGTGCGAATACCCAAATAGTTGCACCACTTAATATAGTTGTCCAGAGACTTCAGAAATACTTTCTGCACAGCAGCCTCATCCAATTTCTGGAAGCAATCACAACACAATATCACCGTTGTGCAATGCAACAAGAGAACATGAAATGGTCCCAAAAAATCTTAAACAAAGAGTTAGTACTACAACATAAAGGACAAGTGATGCACTTAACTATTGTACACAGCAGCAGCTTCTGAAGAATGTAGTGTTAACTAAGTGAAAAAACAACTAACAGTACCCATGGAATCCCCAATCGATGGGCGTATAGGTGGAGAAAACTGGAGACAGACCTAACCCACTAACTGTATTCACAAAGTGACTGCTCTCAGAAAGTTTTATCATCCAAATAGCGGGAAGGGGTGTTATCCCGTGGAACTATGCCGCCAAATCAAAGAAGGAAGGCATCAAAGAGGGCAGCTGCCAGTCCTAGAGACCCGATTCAAAGTATGTGTTCATTACCAAGCTTGCTTCAGTTCATTCAAAATCCAGAGCATTCAAATTGCAGAAGAGTTGATTAAACGAAACAGAATACCATTATCTAGAAACATGATGATGCAAAAATCACCTTTCATTTGATAGAAAACTCATGACCTATAGATGCAGAAGTCAAGAGAGTTGATCAGATACGCTACGGGGTGGTTGGATGATGTAGTGCGCAAGCCGCACAGATATGAGTCTACGGAGTCTAAGTGAACAAGTAACCCAGACAGAGCTCAACAGAAGAACACAAATAAAATAAAAAAAGATCCATGTAACCAACTCTAATTGATTGGAACATAAGGCTCAGTTTGGTGTGGTCATTTGATAGAAAACTCATGGTCAATTCTAAATACTCTTCAAGCTTGAATTCGAAACTCCATCTCACCCTGAATCTACTACTATATCCAGAATAGGAAGGTAAAGGAGGTAACGAAAAAAAATGAAAGGCAATTTTGAACACAAGTTAAACGATTTCGAAGAACATGTGATGAAAATACAATTTCTATTGCCCCGAGGTAGCTTGATATTGTTAATCTTAGAGATGTGAAAATACAATCTCTAGGACTCCGTGTCCACTATGTATAATGATTTACAGTGACAGAGTTCAGGACTTGAATTATATCATCTAAATTAAACCAATTGTATTTATAGCCGCAGGTTAAATAGAGTAAACTCGATGACAGAAATATTTCAAGTAAGATGGGACAATTATCCCAAAACCTCCTTCCATCGTCATCAAGAACTGTGTCGAACTTTCTAATATTTCACGGAGTAGTGACCATAACTATGGCCTTAAGATTTTGAGTTCATCATGGCAGATTGGTGACAAAACGATCTAAGACTTACCGGTTCAGACTCATTAAGAATACCCAGGCGAGTTTGCTCATTTGCAAGGAGGTGAACTACATGCTCCCGTTGGTTAGAAACATTGTCTTTCTGCCAACATACAATAAAGGTAACAATTAGTGCCGCAAGATCAATGCATCAAAAACAAACGAAGTCTTGTAAACAAAATTAGTTCCACATTTGATGTCTCTGCATTGAGCAGAGAGGTGGAAACTACAAGGATCTAAGAGGGCCTGCAAAATAGTCTCGACAATAAAAATGGGAGATTAAGAAGGCGAGAACTGAAAGGAGAGTATATAGAGATTTTTCAGGAAATAGAGGGAACAAGCTGCCATTTTCAATCCAGATCCAAAAAAAAAAAGCATCATTTTTATTTCCATTTTTCACCAGTTAGGTCCTCTAAAAGGGCAGACCAGAGAGAAGAAAAAAAGCGAAAAGGCTTGTAGAAGAAACTGGCGGCAGGCTAATTGTTTGACAGTTGAATCGGAAGTTCTTCTGCCACAGATTAAGATAACCTTAAACATAAATAATCTCAAGGGGGGTCGAGAAAAAGGATGTTCCAAGTACCTAGAAAAAGAAAAACAGCAACGGGTAATATACAAGCAGCTCTAAATGATGCTTAGAAGAAACTACAGGCAAATGGCCATCTATTGAACCATACTGAACATGTGCCAGATACGCACTGAACTTATAACTACCAGAAAAAAATCAACATAAAGTGAACAAAACTAATGTCAAAACCAAAAAAGAGCCAATACAAACCTGAAATCCAAAAACATAATGCAGAAAGTCGAGCATATCAGGATTTCTTTTAGCGGGTACAGGAAAATTCCCCGGCAATTTTGGTAGGCCTCTAAAGTACTTCAAGGCTGAAACTGAAGCTTGAACCTGAACATAAATTCAAATGGAAAGGATTCCCACCAAAAATGAAACAAGTGCCCGAAATAAGTCAAAGAAGTTTACTCACCTCAGGCAAAGACACAATAGCATTTGTAGTAGTAGGGCTGTCCAATGGGATAATATTATAAGCAATTAGGTCTTCTGTCATAGCTGCATCTGACTCCATAACGCGTTTCAGCTATAAAAGAACATAAAAAATATACAAATGTTAGGAATCCCTTTTCGTACAAATCTATACTGATTACAACCACTAATTTTGGTGAAAGGGAAATCACTAATACAATGAACTACCACAACAATTATGAAAAGCAGAAGGGGAATAAATGTGGATTTTATAAGAAGCTCATCTCATATTCATTGCAACTGCTTTTACTGCATAGGTTGCAAGGAGTGCAAAGTGATCATTCACAACAACTGAGGGGCCATGTTACGTGAAATTCAAACAGCACATTCTGTAAACTATATCTCCTCATGATAAAGAAAACTGACACAGAAGAAAGTTTCCGGGCATTTTTTGCCTTCTCCGAGGATTCAGTGCAATTAATTTAGATTCTTCTGGTGATTCACAAATAAAACACAGTACAAATGTAGAATTGCCAACTCAAATTCCTTAATCCATTCTGTACCCGAGGTAGTGCATGTTTTGATGCAGTAGGATCAATAAAGTAAAAAATAATGAGGCTGTAACAACTGGAAATCGGACAATAGCAAGTGAACCCAATTCAAAACAGTTGGAACCATGCAAAATCAAGTTTTCAGGGTTAGAGATGTTGTCTAACATTTACTTAAGTTGTTTCTGTTATTTAACAAAAACTAAGACCTTAATTTAAGCAAATGCATTAGCGGGTTAGGAAAAGGAACACTTGAGAATTAGAGATCAAACCTCATCTGGGATTAAACTTTCTGCATTTTCAGGGGATACCTCCTTAGTCAGCTCCTCCAGTACCGTCCCTAAAACTTTTAGAGTTGCAAAAACTCTTTTCCGCTTCACAGTTTTACGCTCTAACCTGATTTGACAAAGTAAACCCAATGAGAGTCCCAAAAAAATTAATCAAATACCCAAATTTTGCGAATTACTGCCTTTATACAAGTAATCCACAAACAACGATAATTTCTCTTTTGCCTATCTCTATCCCGATGAGCCGAATACAAATGGAGTGTAGCAAGTCCTCTGCTGTACAAAGTCATATTAACCTGTACAATAAAAAGAACAACTATGTTTTTCTCTCTTTGTCCTCATTGATGAATTAAAAGACTTTGGAAACAGAGCAAGGCCAAAATCATGAGGCCTCTAGAGATGAAGATTCAAATGATATAATATACTTATAACAGAAAAAAAGAGCTCACTTCTCGGAAGCGCAAGACCAAAAGGATAGGAACAATCTTGCACAAATATTTGGCCTAGATCCATAAAATAACACCTGTGACCACTTCTCTCAAGGCTGTTTTTCAGACAGTGCAAACAGCAAACCTCACCCCCAACAATACAGAACCGACTAAAAGCAAACCATACAAAGCAATATTTTCCAAACAGTGCAACTGCTAAAAGCAATATCATGAAAAGTGGAACTAATAGACAAGATCATGAAATGGAAAGGAAAGGAAAGAACTTGAATCTTCTTAAGAAAAGGCAAATTGAACTTTTCAGAAAGGAAAGAACTTGAATCTTCATAAGAACACCACATATTTCCAAGCTCAGAAACGTACTCTCCAAGGTTACCGCTGAAAACACCCGACTCTCTCAACTGCATTTCCTCCTCCCGTAACTTGTCAACATTATTCTTCTCTCTATAGTGTCTATAAAACTCTTTTAAGCGAGCAATGTCCTGGCTTCTGTCTATGGTTCCACCCTCTCTCTTAGCGAGCTTTTGCTGGTAAATTCTCAAGAGTACGCAAAAAGCATGTTATATTAGCACAGATATCTCATGGAAAAATACAACAGGAATACACAGAAGTCAATGGATATACGAAAAATGGGATAAAATAATAGAATTCAAGTGCATCATGGATATCCAATTCAAATCAAGTCCAAACTCCAACTGCAATATTCACCATTTAAACTAGAAACATAGCGACAAACTTCTCAAACCATAGGGCAACTTCCAGTGCGAAGAAGTATTCAAAACAGTTACAACTTACAAGTGCCAACAAATCTGGAGTCCCCAGACTGATAATCAGTATGTTTGCATCAGCACGCTTATAACAGATGCCTCAGAAGCCAGTGTACAATGTTGGGAAGATTTCTACATCTCATACATATTTTAATTGGAAAACAGAAATGCAAGCACTAGTATACTGCTTTTATTTGTGGAGATGTAATATAAATATTAAGATTCTCAAGGGCACAATCATCTGGTCCATTTTTACTTACTTTTATAACGGACATCAAGCCAGTCTTGAACTGTAAAACACCTCTTCCCTCGCTATTAGGATCCAAATTTTGAGACAAGGAATAAGCATGCTCACATACTGCAGAGAATCAACAAAAGAGCACGTTAAGAAATCACTGCCCCAAAACACAAAAGCAAGAATTAGACAGATAAAAATAGCCTTTGACCATGTCAAGCATTGGGAAAATATATCTTCAGCTAACCAGATCCAAAAATTAGCAGATTACGGTGCAAACAATTCCTGTCAACATCTAACTTGCCAATTAACTTCAAGAATTCGAACCAAAAATAAAGAAAACGAGCTAGAAACTATTTGACTGACTTTTCTATTTTGGGGGCAAGTTTTAGCTTTTCACAATTTTGGAAGTAAATTAAACTCCAATCTGGGTTTGGCTGAAAAAATAAAGTTTGCCTTGGAATGATTTGTCCAGGTAAGGAAAATCCAGTAGGGAACACCTAAATCGGATAGAACGTACTACATAAAATGAGAGAATAGAAAATAGTAGAAGAAGCGAGATCAAGAAAAAGGAAAATCCTAATTTGTTGACTCTCCATGGTTGTTAGGCAAATTACACCCAAGAACCAAAACTCACATATCCATAAGTGAATGGCAGTAAAATATTTCTCAAATCACCGTCCACATAGGAATATATATCACATGCATATAATGGATCCAACAAAGAGCATCCACAATGGCCTAATCAAAATTGAATAACCAAAATTAGCCACATCAGCATTTGATTATCCATTTAGAGATTGCTACGATTAGCAATTTCAAGTTCCACATTGGTGTTTTTTAGTCCATAATGAAAAACAAATGGACCCACTCCCGCTTTTTAATTTCACGCCTGGGAATTGCGGAAAGTCAAAAAGGAGAGAGTCTAAGTGGAGCAAGGAAAGAAGAGAGAGAATAAGTCGGCAACAGTGAGAATGAAGAGGAAAGAGGAGCGAGAACGCGCGTTGCACCCACTCTTTCTTCAGACCAACCAAATCGCGCGTTGCACTCACTAAGTAGGCTTGTGAGTTGAACTTCCTAGTTTTCCATTTGATAAAATGGGTGTAGGTAGGGTCCACTAAATTTGGTTATTGGCAAAAGGTTGCTACTTGCTAGTTTTGATTATTCAAGGGCTAAAATTTGGTTGGTTGCTAAGTTTGGTTATTCCGATGTGAGCACTTTTGGACCCTTCTTGGACTTTTTAAAGACAGTCATCCAACTTGAGACCTCTAGGAAGCCTCTCATAAAGTATATTGTCTGTAATGGAAGTTTAACTTTCTTCTTGCCGGACACTTGGCTCCCTTAGATGTGGAAAGAGGGTGGTTTATCATCTGCGGATGTATCTAGGTGCAAGAGTCTATAAATTTATCTACGGCAATGGAAGTGGCCTACGAGAGAAATAGGGTTTACTTAGGAGATTGTAAAAAGTTCCCTCAAAAGTTAATTTATCCACCCAATGAAGTAAATCAGTTTCCTTACTCCATGCTACAACAAAGTAAACCAAACCAAACCAAACCGAGCCCTATGTCCCAAATCAATTGGGGTCGGCTACATGAATCCTTTTCCTCCACTGAGCTCGATCAAGTGCTACTTGCTCACTAAGCCCTAGTAGACTCAAATCCTTGCGCACTACCGCATCTAAAGTCAATTTGGGTCTTCCCCTCCCCGGAACGTTGCTACTCAAAGCTATCCTATCCGCTCTCTTAACTACTGCATCCGTTGGTCTCCGATAGACATGCCCAAACCACCTAAGCCTATTTTCCCTCAACTTCTCCTCTATAGGTGCTACACCTACCATCTCGCGGACTGTTTCATTTCTAATCCTATCTCGTCTAGTCTTACCACACATCCACCTCAAAGTAAATCTCTTAATATTCTTTTCACCGCATAAACCTTGCGTTACCTGGACCGTAAATCATTCAAACACAAGGATGGGAACATGACATAGCACATATCCTAACTTGTGGTAGAGTGCCAATACTTCCGTAGATTATAATATAACAGTCTACAAGTTTTGAGAGATTGTCAATAATTATGACATTATCTTTTCTAATTATCAAAACACATTTCTACAAGCATTTTGACAAACTGTCTATCATACCGAAGTGGGCCCACTCCAATGTAGCTATTGCCAGAGAGGGCTGACAAGTTACCCAAGAGGCAAAAACAATACAACCAAATGCATTACGGATTACGAAGTAAAACAACTACTCATTGGGTGATTTCAGAAAGAACTCCAAAATAAGAGTAATGACAAACCATAAGTCTGAACCAAAAAAATTTTATAACAACGATACAACAATAACAGAACCCATCTAGTCCCCAATCATAGGGGATAAAAAAAATTATAAGTAAACCATAAATCTGAAAAACACCAGTAGATTGACCTTCCAGTGGCTTGAGTTAAATTTTTACCAAATCTCTTTACCTAATCGACCTTCCATGTGAATATAAGAGAATCAACATAAGTCGAAAAGTGTTCAAATCTGCCATGGAGTGAGTTGACGTGAAAAAACACTAATATATATAATTGCAAAGAGTCGAGGTATTCAGATGCACACCACTTTCAAACAGTGGCCCTGCCCTTGGATAAGGAGAGCACGGAATAGTTGTTTTTTTCTTTGTCCGATGGATATGCATTGTGGGACAACTTATCCCATCTACTTGATTGAGAGACTTACTCCATCCTCATTCACATGTTTTGGATTGATTGGTGGCTCAAGTGTTGCTTGGCTCAGTCAACAAAGTGATTTTGAGAAAGATTTGGCTATAGATAAAAAATAATAATTTGATAAGAAATTTGGCTAGAGATAAATGAAAGGGTCTTCAAGGAAAATTAGAAGAATGAATGGCGAATAGTACTTTTTACTCCTCTCTTTTAGGAGTTTCTGCTTCATCTCCTTTTTAAAGGTACCTTCGTATTCATTTCTGGATTGTTTTCACCAATTTTTTTATTTTTATTTTCCTTTTTTGGGGGGAATGCGGGCTCTGTCTCCTTTGCTTTTGCACTTATTTTGATATCGGAATATTCATATATTTCATGCTCGGGGGGGGCGGGGGCGGGGGGGCATACAGATTCTGGAGACATTTGGGTCTTCATCTTGAATTTCATCTGCAGCTCTTAAAATTGCATCTATGTCCCTGTTTTGTGCAAGTGAAGATGGAACATTTCCAGCAATGCCAGTAACAGGCCGCCCATAAGCATCAGTCCCAGTCCTTTCCCTCCGTAGTGCAGCACGTACCAACCGCTCCCACAAATCCTCTGCCCGAGACATCTCCTACACAAAAAAGGAAACGATATTCTAAGGATCAGTACTAAGCTTATCTAAGCATCGGATCAGAACAATCACACCAACAATAATGTTGCGCATGGAGAAATTATACTAGGAAGACTACTCAGCTAATTAATGCTCGAACACTTTTCCACTATATATCTGAAGAACCAAAAAAACAGAAAATAAAATTGGAAGAATCCCATCTGAGATACTCTTCCTTCTAAGTTGATGAAAGTATGAAATATACAAGGAACTCAGAAAAAGAACAATACCCACCAGGTTACAAAACAGAATCAAGTTATGAACAGCTGAAAAATACTTGGTGGTTTCACGGTTGTGATCAATTCACAATGAATAACAGCCATACACAAACTTGTCAACTTAACCTGACTCTATACCATGATTCAAATAGACCAAACTTAACTACGCTCATTGGAAGGTAACAAACAAATAGAGAGAGGGAACCTGTGACGGGGAGGGGACAAGGGCTGAAGCAAATGAAAGTCAAGACTGAATTGACAGGAAATATAAATCAGATACAAAGCTTTCTTTCCGTCCATTTCGTTTCTTCAATTTTCTATGAAACCAGCTAAATCTTTATCCAAAAATAAGCAACCTACTAAAGAAAACTTCCCCCCCCCAAAAAAAAAAAAACACCTACCAAGAATATAACGAATTACACATAGATTGCCCATTACCACCACTTAATCCAACATATAAACAAAGAGTGTTCAGCGGTTACTCAGATGCTCATCAACTTGAAAAATGTATTCAGAATACTGCATTTCCCAATGGACATATATATATATATATATATATATATATAAAGAGAGAGAGAGAGAGAGAGCTACGGCTTACTGGATCGGCGATCTCGCCACGGAGGGGATTTGGTTATGAATCTCTCTCTTTCCCTCTCTCTATACGTATATGTGAATGTGTATATGCGTACAGATGGAATATAAACCCTAGAAAGATGACAAAAGATTGTGAATCTGAGAGCGCAAGAGAGAGGTTTGAAATCCAGGAGGAGGAGGAAATTGGTCAGCACGAATCCAGTAGTAGTTGATTAGGAAAGAAAGTGTACCGGTTTTACCGGGTATAGACGGTGGCGCATACGGAGAACGACAACCGGTGTCTATAACGCGGAGAAGGAACTTTTCTATTGACTTTAATTTTTCGGGTAGACCCGCAACTGTCACTCTTTATCAGTTTACCCCATTTATCTTAAAATTGAATCAAGTTGACCCCTAAGGACTCCTTTGGACGAGGGATATGCCCCTGACCACCTCATCCCCCTCCTGCTCATCCCGGTCCCATGCCTCATCCCAGCTTTGGGAGCATCAAAACCCACCCCCGACTAAATAATTCGGCAGCTCCTCATCCCCCTTCTCCCTGACTAAATAAAAGCAAGGCCCTTGCTTTTATTTAGTCAGGGTTTCTCATCCGGGACCAAATTACATCCCTACCCCCACAGCTCTACAATACTATTCGGATCCAGCAAGTTCCGGCCTACTCCTGCGAGTAATCCAGCAACAACAAAAATAGTGAATGAATGACGAAAAAATGAGAGATAGTAGGACGAAGAAGAGCAAAGAGTTTCGATGAAAACTTGCCAGTCAGAGAGTTCGAATAATTTGTTCCGTCGTCGATTAGGGAGCTCGGTTCACTCTTCACGCCGCTGCAACTTTTTCTTCCAACAAAAAGAAAAGTATTTTGAGAATAGGAAGAGTTTTTTTTGAACTGGGATAAATAGATAGAGTGAACTGGTTTTTTTTCCCGTTGATAACAATAAAGTGGAATGGAGAACTTTTTATTCGGTGTGGCAGGAACCCATGGAGAATTAAAACCATTAATTGTGGACACCAGTCATAATTGTTAGCAAATAACTTAATTGTTGACAAATAACTTTTATTGCGTGTGGGCAGTGTATATAAAAAAATAATTAATTTTTATATTTATATAGTTATTTAAATGCGTAATCTAACATGGGCATCCACAAGGGCAATATAGTCAATTTCACAGCTTTTACATCATCCACCTCCTTATCCTCCTTTAATTATCCTTCATCTAAACCATGTACTATTTAATCATCTCTTCTTAACCGTTACATCAATGTGGGTCCACCATTCTTATTTAATCACCCTGACTATTTTATCCTATTACTATTTAATCCTGAAGAGTGTCTAGTGGCGCAACATAGACTTTTGGTGTTAGATATTGTTCTCAAGGCGAATAATAGAACGAGAAAGGAAACTAGAAGCCCACGGACTAAATGGTGGTTCCTAAGAGGGGAGAAATTAGAGGTGTTCAAAGAACGGATGTCCAAAGAAATGGAGTGGAGAATGGAAGGCGATAGTGATAGTATCTGCAAGACAATGACTGACGGTATTAGAAAAATATCGAAAAAAGTTCTTGGAGAGTCAAAGGGGAAATGTCCAATTTCTAAGGAGACGTGGTGGTGGAATGACGAGGTTCAAACCACGGTAAAAGCCAAGAAGGAATGCTTTAATAAGTGGCAAAAGGACCGAAATGTGGAAAATTTTCAGCAGTACAAACATGTTAATAAGGAAGCTAAGAAAGCCGTTAGGGAGGCTAAGTTGAGAGCCTATGAGGATTTCTACGCTAGACTCGATAGTAAATATGGTGAAAAAAATATCTACAAACTCGCCAAGCTGAGAGAAGGGAAAGCTATAAACTTCTCTCAAGTTAAGTGTATAAAAGGTAGCGATTCGGTGGTGTTGGTGAAAGATGAGGAGATCAGGGATGGGTGGAAGACGTATTTCCAAAAGTTGCTAAATGAGAAACATGAAGGAGGCTTTGGTGAGGAAGAAGTTGTTGTTCCTAGCGAGAAAGTAGAGTATGAGTTCTCTTAGGTGACTCGGGGGTGACTTGGTTGACCAAGTTGTTCAGCAATATTATTTTATCTAGGAGGATGCCAGACGAATGGAGGAGGAGTACCTTAGTACCTATCTACAAGAATAAAGGGGATATTCAAAGTTGCAACAACTATAGAGGTATTAAGCTGATGAGTCATACGATTAAGTTGTGGGAAAGAGTTATTGAGCATCGATTGAGGATGGTGACTATGGTGTCGGAGAGATAGTTTGGGTTCATGCCTGGGAGATCGACCATGGAAGCTATCTACCTACTAAGAAGAGTGGTAGAAAAACACAGGTCCACGAAGAAGGATCTTCATATGGTTTTCATAGATTTAGAAAAGGCTTATGATAGGGTGCCTAGAGATATTATATGGTGGGTTCTGGAGAAAAAGGGAGTGACCAAAGGGTATATTGACGTGGTTAGAGACATGTATGAAGGTGCTGTCACTGCCATTAGATCACGAGCAGAGGAAACGAGTGAATTTCCCATCACAGTAGGATTGCACCAAGGGTCAACCTTGAGCCCGTACCTTTTCGCTTTAGATATGGATGAACTGACTAGACAGATTCATGAGGATATCCCATGGTGTATGCTGTTTGCGGATGATATTGTCCTTGTAGATGAAACTGCTAGCGGTGTTAATACTAAATTAGAAATTTGGCGGGAGGCGCTAGAGTCTAAGGGTTTTCGGATAAGTAGGAGTAAGACTGAGTATATGGTTTGCAAGTTTAATGGTTCCAGTAGTGCGTCCGAAGAAAGAGTGATGATTCAAGACCAGGAAATACCAAAGAGTGACCATTTCAAGTATTTAGGCTCTATTATTAGTCAAGATGGAGAAATTGCAGAGGATGTAACCCATAGGACCCAAGTAGGGTGGCTCAAGTGGAGAAGCGCTATTGGTGTATTGTGTGACAATAGAGTACCCACAAAATTAAAGGGTAAATTCTATAGAACTGCCATAAGACCAGCGATGCTTTACGGGACAGAATGCTGCCCTATTAAGAAACAACAGGTGAACAAGATAAGTGTAGTGGAAATGAGAATGTTGAGGTGGATGTGTGGTAAGACCAGACAAGATAGGATTAGAAACGAAACAGTCCGCGAGATGGTAGGTGTAGCACCTATAGAAGAGAAGTTGAGGGAAAATAGGCTTAGGTGGTTTGGGCATGTCTATCGGAGACCAGCGGATGCAGTAGTTAAGAGAACGGATAGGATAGCTTTGAGTAGCAACGTTCCGGGGAGGGGAAGACCCAAATTGACTTTAGATGCGGTAGTGCGCAAGGATTTGAGTCTACTAGGGCTAAGTGAGCAAACATCACTTGATAGAGCTCAGTGGAGGAAAAATGATTCATGTAGCCGACCCCCAATTGATTTGGGACATAAGGCTCGGTGTGGTTTGGTTTGGCTTGGTACTATTTAATCCCTCCAAAACTAATACGCCATCCAAACGGGCCGTAATGGTAATAGTATATTGGTATCGGAAGTGTTTGAGCTTGCTTACTTGTTTTTCATTATTTTGGACGGAAAAAGTTTTATTGAAGAAATTTAACAATGGAAACATCAAAAGCGGAGGGGAGAGGAGGGGAAACTAACCAAATGTTAAAAGCAAAAAAATAAAAAAACAACAAAAAAACACCCAAACAAGATTGAAACCCAATTGACAATACATTTTAACACCTCAAAATCACGTCACAAGTTGGTAGTCCCTCACTTTATTAGTTATTTCCAAATAAAATAAGATAAAATGTGTTTCTACCAGTCCAAGGACCATCCCGTGTTCTCGTCTTTGAGGACCCTTGTCGATGAGCTCCACGAGTTTTCCCCTATCTGGATTGATCATTACGACATTACCTTAGAAATTTAGGTCATTGGCTCAAATGTTTTGTTTGAATGTTAGCCATGATTTTGATTTTTTTTTTTTTTTTTTGGGGGGGGGGCTATTCAGGGTTTGTTTTATCGTGTGATGTTTTAAATAAATAAAACAACCTATAGTGTATATATGGGATTTGTGAGACCTACTTTGAGTTCTTCAAGAATGATCGGATTTATTAATTTTATAGAAAATAATTTATAAAAAATTATGTTCAATGGGATACCAATGGTTGCGTGATCAACTCATTCAGACTTTTATCCAGAATTCTTGATCAAGAATTCTTAATCCAATTTAATTGCAATGATCAAGTACTTAACAATATTTGATTGGGATGATTTTTATTGCAATGATCAAGTACTTAACGATATTTGATTGGGATGATTTTTATGAAGTTTTTTTTTTAAACCAATCATTCTCCATGAGATCAACATTTTCGATCGTTAGTGTCAAACTCAAATGTGGACCTCACGTGTCAAATATGTACAATATGGGTACCCATTAATTGGTATCCATTGTTTGAGTTGATCTGAAGTACCTCTACCCAGCTAGGAAAAAGGGACTTGGCTTTATATGAGTACCCATTAATTGGTAGCCATTGTTCTGCTAAGCAACTTTATTGGCTTTACTGGCATTTTTAGTTTGATGTGTTTTGATAGAATGACTTGTCTTGGATTTCGAGAAAAGTCACCTTTATGTTAAGCTCTTGTTAACTAAAATAAATTATCCCTGTCGATATCGACTGAGATGAAAGTAAGATGTTGGAAAGTGGTGTTATAAAAAGTGGAGTTTGGTTCTTTGCCGTATATCAAGACTTCTCTGTAAACAAACCAAGGATTTGAAGACAAACAAAGAAAACCTTTGTTGATCTTCAAAGTAGTACAATCGAAGGAAAACCAAAGTTTACAATCAAAGGAGTTAAATTACTCCTACTCCTATTATGAAAGTGCGTTAAATACCAAAATAAAGTTAAAAGAAAATAAAAGCCTTTGGACGATTGATCAGGACCTTCAAATGTTGTAGTCGACTGGTATTTATAGGCCTTCTTCTCATTTTGACTTATGCGTTCCCTCCTTAATTTTCTTTAGGAGTAGTATTATTTTTTCATAAATGGCAACCTCTCTTTTAATGTGTTTTTGTAAATTGTATTGCATGTAATTTGACGAACTGAAAGACAAAATTCGAAGGGCATCTCCAATCCAACACTCTCCAATTCTTTATTTTGAAGCATCTATTTTTCATTCCAATTCAAGTACTTCGTGAATTTGAAAGATCCTCCACTCTTTTCTCCAATAATCTCTATCCTTTTTGAGATCAACTCATACCCAGTACAGTACTTAAAGTAAGTAACAAATTAATTTCCTCTCCCGCATGGCTATAGAAGAGAAAATAAAGAAATAGCGTACGGGTCGGAGTGCTTTAAAAAACTTACAAAAGGGTGGGCAGAAGAAATCATAGGCATTGGCGCTGCCAAAAAAATAAAAAAAACATTTCTTAAAGAGATAGGCCAAGGAGAGTGCAAAAATTAAGTAGTATTTCCCTTAATTCACCATCAATTCAGAACACAACAGAACAGATGACAATACACACACTTTTCAAACACACACACACACATAACTTAAAAACTACTAGAGAGGTTCATTACAACAGCAGTGAATACACAAAAAGAGGAATAGAGCAGTTCAAGGGGATGAGAACATTAGACAGAAGTCTCAACTTCCAAACCAAGACATTTCCTCCCCCTAGCTAACACAGTGGACACAACACCTAAACCAAAAAAACTAAAACTCCACTCTCCCATAGCATCAATATATCATCAAAATCAATACTTGTTCTTATACCAGTACACACCTTTTGTAGGGGCATCCTCGTCCGGCTCGACGTACAAACACTCTTTCGCCTCCCTCCACATCGCCTTGTAGAATGGAGTCCCGTCAAACTGGTAGTAATCCCCAAGAATCGGCTTGATCGCCTTCGTGGCCTCCATCGCATGGTAATGCGGCATTGTGGAGAAAAGATGGTGGGCAACATGCGTGTCGGTGATGTTGTGGAAGACCTTGTTCAGAACTCCGTAATCCCTATCCACTGTAGCGAGAGCCCCCTTCAGCCAGTCCCACTCGGATGAGTCGTAATGAGGCAATGCCGGGTGCGTGTGCTGCAAAAACGTGATCAATACGAGGAACCCGTTCACGATGAGTAAAGGTACGCCGTAGACGCATACGACCCATGCCAGCCCTTTTATGAGAGCTGCGCGGTAAAGAACGTAAGCCGTGGCAATGACTCCGACGTCCGAGATGTAGATTTGAAGCCTTTCGCGGTCGTTGTAGATAGGGCCGTACGGGTTGTAGTGACACGCAAACCGGTCGTAGGGCCGGCCTGATACGTTGAAGGCCAAGTACAAGGGCCAGCCGAGAGTGAGCGTGACGGCAAGGGTGAGGACGCGACCAACGGGGTTGTTGAGGTACCGCGAGTACCACGGGATTTTGGTCTTGGGTTTCGGGACGAAAACCTCATCGCGCTCGAGGGACCCAGTGTTGGAGTGGTGGCGGCGGTGGCTGTACTTCCACGAGAAGTACGGGACTAAGAGGACCGAGTGAAGGGTCAGTCCCACGGCGTCGTCGACCCACTGGTAATCGCTGAACGCGTGGTGACCACACTCGTGCGCGACAACCCAGACGCCCGTGAGGACGCAGCCCTGGAGGGTCCAGTAGAGGGGCCACGCTAGGTGGCGGAAGGGGAGGGGGAGGAGGTTGATGTAAGTGGTGGCGACGTAGTACAAGAGGAAGGCGAGGGAGAGGTCGTAAACTACGTAGGAGAAGGAGCGGAGGAGCGAGCGTTGGAAGCAGTGGGGCGGGATGGATTTCTTGATTTCGCTGAGGGTGAAGGGCGGTTTCGAGTGGGGGACCCTGTGGATGGTGGTGCTCTGGTGGTACCCGTTTTGGTTTTTGGTTTTCGGGGTGGAAGACGTTCTCCCGCCGGCACCCATTGTTGTTCGAGCGAAATGTTATCTGTTTACAATGCCAGAGAATTCAGGTTAGACAACACAAGATATATCACTTGCCTACACATGATAAGTAACCAACTGAAAACAGAGGTTTATACACAGAGAATGAGAATATTTAAGGATAGTTTTACCAATGAATGAGAATATACTTTGCTCTATATGATTTAGCCGAAATATACGCTATACAACATGAGAAATGTGATAGCTAAGTTAGGTTGCTCTTATGTAACCGAATCTCAGCCGTTACGTTGCAATGGTAACGCCATACCTCTAATTTTTCCTACGTCGTGGAATTTTTTTTAAAAATCGCATCTTCAGTTACCTCTACCGTTAGGCAGGCGACAATTGTTTTACCCCAAAACTGCGGGCCACTGCTAGCGATACAACAACAGCTTTTTAAAACCTTGAGCAAACAACAAGCCTATGGATGTAGGAAACTAGTAATATCTGTCCAAGATTCATGCAATCAGAAATTCATGAATTCAAATCTATCAGATAAATGAGAGTTTGAAAACATCTACAACACACAAGCAGTATCTACATGCTTTACGAAGGGAAATGATTTTAACACTCCCTTTTTATCCATTTGCACTTTTGTTCCCCTTACTCCACGTGAAATTATTCGAATGCCCTTCACATTAATGCAGAAACAAGGATATTTACTGACAAGAAAAACAGTGCACGAGGAAAAAAGGGGAGCGTGAAAGTCCTGTCCCTTCACAAGAAAAGTAAACAAAGAATTCATTTGCCACGTCAAAGGATCAGGATACATTTATGAACTCTTTTGGGTACTGCGGGCATGAAGTCTTGATGCAAGAAGAGGCCACAGATAACAGATTCACATTGTGAGGACTAGTCACCTCAGATATCATGGGACCACCCCACCCCATATCGCTGAAGATATGGTGAAACCAAACACAATCAAAACACAAGGTCGCAAATAACTCTTTGTTATCCACTTACATATTACAAGCCCCGGCTGCCACGCCGCCCCACAATTCGTCACATACGGAATTTCCCGGAATGTTTTCAAGTACTATCATTTTTCCCAAGTGTATTATATAGCATTGCGTAACTCATATCCGAAAATAGGTTAAGGAGAGTAAATCGCAGTTAGAATAGTTAAAATCGGCATAGAAAGTAACATTTAATGCCTTCATCTATGTCACGTGTTCTAGTAAAAATACAGACGTGTAGAACATCACGTATCGCGCTTTCTTAACACTTAACATATGTATTGAATCCTAAGCATATCGTAAGCTCTATTTAAATATCAGCTGCATAATGCATTGTTTTTACCTTCAAACGTGTCGATTCATATCATGAATCCTAGGATTTTCACAGTGCTTGATAGTTTGTTGTTACATTGAAAACAGTGTAAAAACCAATATTGGAACGGCATTGGGCATTCTTTAGGAAGAGGAGTTCCTGCAGCGTTCTTCAGGGGCTGCACCGTGTGATGTTCCCATCAGGCCATTTTCGACAATAGACGGCTCGGAATTAATCCAAGCTCCTACAAATCTTTACCATCCACTGTTTGGATTAAATCCAAGTTGTGCATTGTCGAAATTGACGGCCGGATAAGGACACCACACAGTGCAGCGCCCAGGGTCCAAGCCGTGCATCATCGAAATGGACTGCCGGATTAGGACACCACACAGTGCAGCGCCCAGGGGTTATTTTTATCATGCAACGTGCCAAAAATAATTTTCCTGGGTTTAATGAAGAATAAATTTCGTGGTCCGTAAGGTTGGACCATCCAGCACTGGTCCTGCGCCATTAATTGATGGCTGGCTATCTAGGAAAAACAATAAACCGCATTAAATATTTTTATCCCATTAAAGAAAACACCAATAGTAGATTTTCCAACAGATGGGTGGCAAAGAATGAACTTGTACAGTTGTACTCTTATACATGGAAAAAAGATGTACAAACAATTGTATAAACTCTTTCACGTAAAATATGTGACTTTATGAGAAATGGGGTCTAGGAACCCACGTGGGAAAGTTTGTGCATTCATTCAATAAATGTGTTTCTGTTTAGCCAAACAGATTAAAAGAAGTAAGCAATTTTCGGATTTTGATTGGAAAATAAAAAAATGAATTTCCTTTTGTGGAAGAAGTTTTTTCCTGTCGGGGAGGGGGCATGAGGAAGAGATGAATGGGATGTCTCTGAATGCATCCGTTAAATATATGTCCACACCAACTTTTACAGGAAAAATATCAAAAAGCGGAGCGCCTACGCCGCGAAAATTGCTAAAGCTAAAGCAAAAACAAACCATTTCCGTTCATTGTACTTATTATATTTTCCCCTTTTTACGTGGATTCTCATTTTATTTAAGACACAATTTTGGAGTCCAATCATAAATACAAGATCTTGAATAACACAAAATTTTGATGGCTTGCACAAGGAGGCTCCTGCGATGTGAATTTAAGTCCAAAAATCTCAAAATTTTAATGCTACCAACAAAATACCCCTCAAATTCTTTGTACCGAAAAAATGCATGGACCGGTATTTAAGTGCATGTTTGGCTATTAAATAGAGTGAGAAATCTTGAGAGATGTAAAGATTCTCACATGATTCAATGACAGAAAATTTACCAAAACACATTTTAAAAATTTATACTACAGCCATGCTTTTTGCCTTTTTGGTGTAATGGACTCGTATTTATTAATCAGTTTTATCCCGACAACACCATAATAAAGACATTTTATAGATCCGGAGGCCAAGAGCGACCGACCTCAACAATGATAGGTGTACAATAATAAATCTCTAACATGACTATGTTAGAGCCATGTTGGAGACTAATTATCGTCTATCTTTGGTTCGTCCGTGCATCCAAACTGTCCAAAAACACTTTTGTACGGTTTAGATGGTCCCTTCCCCTTCCCAATTTTTCGGCCTAGAAGATTAAAACTCATGAAAAAAGAAATTGAACGACAAGATTTTTTTGTCTAAAAAGTAAAAGTAGTTCTGGGAAGCGAAACCATTCCAAAGAGGCTGAGCAAATTTTCCAGGAAAATATCACAAAAAGCAGAGTGCCGTATGACCGGAAAAAGTGCTAAAGCAAAAAGGCAGTGTTCCCATCAACAAAAAAATCATAACCAAAAACTCTTCTTCTGTCCACAAAACCGGCATTTCCCACAAAGTTTAGGACCCACAAAAACCTTTTTCCAGATAGAGAAAAAATCATCAACCGAACAATCAATTCGATACGAAATTTCAAGGAACAAGCATTAATTTCCCAGATTCACAGTCACAAATCAATAGCATTGTAATTAAAACTCGGAGAAACCAAACCCATATCGGAAAAATCATGATATTAATGCACAGATCTATCGATGAAACCACAATGCAGGTTCAATTTCAAAGGCTAGATTTAACAGAGGAATAATAATAATACAGAGGGTTACAGTACATATAATACAAATAGGAAATGCTAGAAGAAGAAGGGTACCTGAAGGAAGATCCAGATGAGCCTCCCTCTCCTCAACCCACTTCTCAGAGAAGCCCTCCCTCTCTCTCTCCTCGCAGATGCAAATAATATCAGTCTCTCTCTCTCTCCCTGTTTTTTCTGAGCAGAGTTCTGGTTGATTGAGAATCTCTCTATTTAAGCGTAAGCTCCATTGCAAACGCCCAATATTAGGTGGGGCCACCCCACCATGCACGCTTAAACGTAACAATGACCTGCTGCGAGCACGCGTCGCCTTCTGATTGGGAGGAAACTTAGGAAGTCAAGATTTGAACGGTTATGATCTTTTACGGCTGAATTTCACTTTTCTCCTCTCAATTAATTTTTGTCCAATTATTAATCTACGAATTGAATAATATATCGAGTCCTTAATTTTTCAAATTCATAGGAGTATTTTTGTCTAATCTAAAGTTTCCGAACTATTTTACGGAGATCTGATCAACACAAATAAAGATGTTTTCTATCAAAAAAAATTACAAAATAAACAATTCATATTGTGGTTAAAGGCCCAAAATACAGCCTTCGAAAAGATACTTAAATGGAGGGGAGAAAATCCCAGCATTTTTCTTCTTCTTTTTTGGTGAAAGAGAGAGAATTTTGTTTTATATACAAGCTATTGCAATTTACAACCTATTGGTATACAAGAACGAAAGAGAAAATCCCAGCTTTAAAAATCATTGGAAAGCCTTTAAGCTCTTCTATTTGTTTTTTATATCTTGGAAATTATCAGTAAAGTTTGAGAATATTAATTTACAACGGAGCAGTGATTTCAATAAACCTTCCTAAAATTGGTGTACAGTATGTTTATATTGTATCTTGAGCAACAAAAAATTGTAAATCACCACAAAATGTCGCAATACAATACGGGTAATTTTGTATTGCGCCACAAAAATTCATAAACATAACCATGAAGATTCACAAAATAAAACAACAAAAATTCATAAATAACACCACAAGAAATTTATGGCTTTGACAGTTTTAAAAATTTAGACCCAGTGCCTTCTTTTCATACTATACAAAACTATTAACACCTCCTCAAAATTTCGTAAAAGTAATCACAAAATTCATAAAATAAGCCATCCAAATTTAACTAAAATTTGGAAGGCTGCCGTTGAAAGTCTCTCTCTCTCTCTCTCTAACTGTTTCCTTTTTTTTTTTTTTAACTGAAAATCATTCTCATATATCAAAAGAAAGGATAACACTAAGCTCAGTTGGGATGTTAGAAACCCAATTTTGAGGAAGTGATCCTGATACAAAAGAGGCTACCCAATGGTCAGCACGATTGATTTCTCTAGGAATCCATAAAAGAGACAGATTGAGATCTACTACAAGCTTCCTAATATCATGAATTACACTAGCACACTCCCAAGGGGAACTAATTCTGACACACTTAGACTCTGTTTGGAACTTGAGGAAAGTGACGGAAAATAATGGAAAATTAAAAATTTTCCCTCCTCTTGTTTGGTTTGGAGAGAAAAAATAAAAAAAATAAGTATTGTGTATAGTGAAATTTTCCTCTCATTTTTCTATCATTTTCCTCCCACTTTATTTTCTCCTCTTTTCTCTTCCTTTCCACATGTTCCAAACAGATTATTAAAGAAATAAAGGCATTTGTTGTCGCTCTCAATTTGCACAGAACTAAGATCCAACGCCTTCGCCATAAGACAAACTTCACTAAGGGCCAGAGCTTCACAAACTAAAGCGGATGAACTAGTCACCTCAAACTTCTTCCCATTGAGCAACTCTCCCCTATGATTCCTCAAGATAATAACACCGAGACCTCCTTCGAACTCCTTTTCTTCGAACTCCTTTTTCCATGAAGAATCGCTATTGAACTTTACTTGCCCTTGATCCGGGGGATTCCATTTGATTAGGGTAGATGAAAGGTGGACTTGCGTATCATGAGAAAAAACATGAGGATTGGCAGTAAGTGTCCGAAATTCTTCCCAAGCTTGCTCCAACCTTATTGCAATATTTTTCACCACTACTGGAGTTTGTTGAAAGACAAATTCGTTCCTAGCCTTCCAAATACTCCATCCCGTCATGGCTATTTTACTGATAAAATCATTGATCTTATAATTTCTCCCCAAGCTCTCCATCGTTTCATTAGTCCACCAGAGAATAGAACTAGTATCCTAATTGAAAACTTCAGACATCTTACAAGTATTCTAAACTGATCTCAACTTCTTACACTGAAAAATAATATGTTCAATGGATTCCACCTCTTTGTTGCAAATGGGACAAAATGGTAACCTTGAGCACTTCCTTTTATGGAGGTTTTCCTTGGTAGCCAGAAAGGGCCGAGGTGAGGAATTGCAAATACATGGACTGATATCTTAGATAAAGGGGAGTGATTTCTACCCCTCAATTTGTTATTCACATTCTTTTTTGTATTTTAATGAACTTTTTATGTGTAAATTTTTTACTAAAAAAAAGGGTATATAATTAGTTCCACTTTAACTTTACCAAACCGAGAAAACAGTTAGAGCACAACTCAAGCATCTCAAGCATCTCGAACCCAAGGGTTTTCCTTCAAAATGAAGAACGGAAGTGACATATCAATGGGAGATTTTGTAATTTATGTCCTCTTTTGCTCAAAAGTTTGTACTTTTGGAGGACTCATCCTCCTTTTTGGAGAATTGGTGGTTTTTCAAATTTGAAGAACCAAAATAAATTTAAAGAATGGATATGACAAAAAAGAGGATGGGTCCCTCAAAACAGTACAATTTTTTTTGAAAAAGTTAGTATAAATTACATAATCTCCCTATATGTCACTTCCGTTCTTCATTTTGAAGATTTGAAGAGTGGTAGAAGATGCTCTCGTACCTTTCTAATTTTCTATGATACTCCAGCTGCAATTCCACTGCTCATACCATGTTTCCGTAATTTAAATAATTTAAATACCCTTGAAAGTAATTTTCCCTATTTAATATACCTGCAAAAAGAGGGTGGCGATGGTTTTAACACGTGACACTTAAGAGCAACCCCAACAATGAGTTAGTAAATTAGGCAGTGTACAGTGCATATATCTATTATAACTTGACACTTTTTCTATCAACACTCCAACAACACTCCCTATTACCCTCCCTATTTTTAATAAAATA